>VVHJ01026210.1:0-15310 GCA_015107715.1 Tylochromis polylepis
CTTCACACACACACACACACACACACACACACACACACACACACACACACAGAGAGAGAGAGAGACGTCCTTTCACCTATCTTTGTAACTTTAGGCTTTTCAACTCTGCCCCTCTATTTTAAGACGCAGAGGGCAGTGTGCCGAGAGGGACAGCGAGACAGGCTGTTACGGGCGGCGAAACACACTGAGGACAGTTTGCAAGATGACACTAGCTGGCTTGTTTACAGCAGAGGCTCGATTTGGGGAGGAAGGGTGGCAGGGAAGGAGGCAGGCAGGGAAGAACAGAGAGGGGGTTTACTACCCTCAAGAGAGTCGGAATTCCTCCTGAGCCGTTCCCCCATTTGGCTGGCAGTTGTGAAAACAATTGCCTGGCATTTACTCTCTCTGTGCAGATGGAGTTCCAGCTATGAGTCAGCTTTCAGAGCAGCAAGTGGTGGAGAAAGTGGTTGGCTTGTGATCTCCTGCACAGCGAATATAAGCATGCTTTACAAACACGCCTGGTTTTTGATATTGGAGCTGTTTCCTTCTCTACATTCCCAACATTTAATTTCTCCTTATCACACAGGCTGGTTGACTTATTTAAGCATGTTTCTTTGCTGTTTCTCTACAGCTGATCTCCAGAAGATGGTATGCTGATGTCCTGAGCTGAGGGAGCCTTGACTTCATCCCCACTCGCCTTTGTTATTCCACACCTGGTCTGCTCTCCATCAGTCACCAACACCAACAGCTACCACCAACACATTCATTTTCCCCACCCCCTTTTGTCCAGCCGGTCGTCACCATGACGTCGGAGCTGGAAAGCAGCCTGACCTCCATGGATTGGCTCCCTCAGCTGACCATGCAGGCAGCCATTCGCAAGGCTGATGCCCAGAATGCCCACGGGCCCGGCATGGGAAAGAAGAGCGCCCTGCTCGATCCCAACACCACGCTGGACCAGGAGGAGGTGCAGCAGCACAAGGACGGCAAGCCACCCTACAGCTACGCCAGCCTTATCACGTTTGCTATCAACAGCTCGCCAAAGAAGAAGATGACACTGAGCGAGATCTACCAGTGGATCTGTGATAACTTTCCCTACTACAGGGAGGCGGGCAGTGGCTGGAAGGTGAGGAAAAAGAAACCTTGACTATAGGGGGAAATGCCATAATAATTCTGCCTTTAGTTGGGCTTTTAATGCTTTGACTACCATGTTTTATATGTTTTTTTTTTATTTTTTTGAAAAGCAAATGCTAAGGTAAACGAGTTATTCAGACCTGTACATTATTACATTTAAAGGATACCCTTGGTGGTTTTTCTAACAGTCATTTGATATCCAGAATATTGAATAATATCATTGTTGCTCTTTAAAATTCATTTGGCTAGATTATCCTCTGACTTTACATTTTGAGACAAGCTGCTGACAACATTCGTCGAAGAAATTCTTTGACTTAAATTGTTGTTTGGTGGGATCTGGACGTCTTAAAGTGAGATTCCATTGGTAATCACCATTGTCACTTCTGAGAAAGCTTGGAGAGAAAGTATGAGTGCGCCAAATCACACTAAGTGCCTCAGTCCTCCGAATGAAAAATGGTGCAGCCCTGAGAGAACCATATGAAGTGTAAAACCCTGGATTAATATTCAGGGAAGTGGCCCCTATCTGTGCGAACACAGACTAAATAGCCCATTCATGGGTGGTATTATTCATTGCAGATGCCTTGATAGGAGAAGGCCATTATGCAGAAGGAGAGAGCCAGTGCTGTGTCATCATCTCAAGGAGCCCATGATATACCGAGATGAAGCTATGCTGATTGCCTTTTAAAGGGCCCAGATGGAAATTGATATTAGAATGAGTTTTCCAATCAGTCGACGTTTATTGGAAATAGAATCTTAGGCACTGGTTTATTGCAGTCAGACAAGATGTATGAAGCCCATTTCCTGGGGCGACAAGATCTGGCATGTGTACAGGCTGCACTGAGGTGTGTGTGTGTGAGGGGGAGATGAGAAAGCATGTGTTATTATAAATGGATTGATTTTAGCTTTTGTGGCAAGGCCCCTTTTGTAAGGAAATGAATTGTTTTATTTTGCAGCCTTTGTTTCCTCTTTTACCTTCATCATCCCTTATTTAGTTGTCAGCAACACAGCAGCATATGTGCCGTCAGACTGCATGTGTTCCTGCATTGAGTTAAAGGCATTTTCACCGAACGCTGGTATCAGCTCTGCATTTTGTATACCACCTACCTCTGTGTGCAGTGAAATGTTAAATTCATTGCCAAATGATTTGTCGCCAGACACTGATATAAGGTTAGAGCAGCATTTTTCACCGCCTTTGTTTTTGGATTGTGAGGAAATCCAGTTGCAGAACATGTTGCAATCATTGGTTAGACTGTACCTACTGAGATACTTTAAATGCTGCGTTCTTATTCAGAGCAGCAATGAGTAGATGATCATTTAGGTGGGTTGTAGTGGACTTGGTGAACTCCTACATATCCACAGACTTTACTGCTCAGAAATGTGAGGGTGTGACAGACTAGCCCAACTAAAATAACTGTAGATAAGACATAGCATGTAGTTGACACTTATCCCAAGCACTGTGAATGCACACACTTTTTATACATTTTAGAGTGGGTGGCCTCAGTGGGAATCAAACTGATGCTGCTGGCAGGGTTGACGCTTTGGTCTTCCCACTGAGTTACAGTTCTGCTGTAGTTACAGCAGAAAAGAAGAAATTATATTAAATTACCCAAGTGTTTTGCTGCTAATGTGTCTTTTGGTTCTTCTGTTGTGAAGTGTGGCTTTTTCCAACAGTCAGTAAGAACAGGACGTTATGTAAACTTCTTGCAAAAAGCCTACACTCTAAATAAGAGGTAGCATTAAAGATGTGTATGTGGCTTACATTTGCAGCTGATACCAATATTTAATTTATTTCAAAACTTCAAAATGTGTATCACATTAATGGTTTAGATGAGGGGAGTAGTGGAAACTTGTTATGATGCTTTCGTGATATACTGCCTGCTATGATGATGCTTATCAAGATGCAGACACTCTGTAATACAGTACAAGGCAATCACCCACCATAGCTTTAATTTTAAAAGAAAAAATATCCCTGAAATGTGGTATTTAGGCATTTATTTGTTGCAGTGTGGTGTCAGCTTGTGTATTGTTACTATCTAATCACATTAATCTGTCAACAAATATAATTAACTCTGATTTGGTTTCACCAGTGGTCAAAATTACGCCCCTCTGATTTTCATCTTCTTCTCTGCAAATTGGGTATCTTGCCTTCACTTTACCCTCATTCATTTGATAACCGCTGCCATAAACGGTCATGGAGTAGTGACCCTGCTTAAAAAATTTGAGGATCTGTTTAATGCATTTGCATGTGCTATTAAAAATGTAATTAATTGGCACAAGTGTATTGATAACTGTATCACAAGAGGAAGCTTTGCTCTATCAGTTTTTCCCATGACTTAAAAAAAAAAAGGTACAATTTCAGTGTGCCTAACAGGAGATGTAGATTTAACAAAGAAGAATACATCTTGGGTATATCTTAACCTCAAATCCCTCTGAAACCGTACACTCTAACCTGACTAGCACCTCCTCGTAAATGGAACCACAATTCACTATTCAGATTGGCCTTTTCAAGACTGTTGATGCCTCCTGTGCATTTCTGGCTACTTTTTCACTGCAGAATTTGAATTTGTCAGTGAGAGAATAACCATCATCACTTCAGTATAAGAAATAATAATCATAGCCTCAATATAAGGACTCATAGATGTCAGCAAATTCCTGGAGGGAGATTGACAACACCATCAGAATGGATGTGAGAGAATGTACAAAGAAGTGGACAATTATGTTTGCCTCCAAGGAGAAAAAAAATAGACCGCAACAAAGAGTAGGTACCCAGGAGGGGAAAAAAGCCCCAGCATTTAGTTTCTGTCATGGCTAGCTCTGCATATAAAGCACCAGGACACAACCACAAGGTGATTAAAATATAAAACACTGTGCAAAAGTATGAATGCTGGTAACAGTGCCGGATGTTTAAGTGGGTTACGTTGTAAGCTCTACAAAAATTCACCACAGAAATCTAAATCATAATGCTACAGTCACACTAGGGAAAACGGTGGTTGGAGACTGCAGCAAACCTAAAAATATTGCAAACGTGTGCAATGTGATCTCATTGCCTTTGAAATGGTTGCTTTCAAGATGGGGACCTGGTCGCAGTCAGTTGCAGTCTTTAAAACGACTTCAGTGCCTCAAGAGAGCAAAGAAACGGTAATAAGACTGAGTCATCTGTAATCGGGCTGTCGCCAGTTTTCGATTGAATGTAGTAAAGTTGGCAATCACATGCAGTCTGTTAACCGTCTTGCAAGTCTGTTGTCTACACAAAGAAATTCACATTAATTGCTTACATTCAGAGTCGAGCCAGAACCTCGGAGAGAAATTCAGAAACGGTAATTGCAGTCGATATGAATAAAACCACAGTTGTTTGCAGACCAGTTGCCAGGCAGCAGGCAACCTGTGCAATCACTTTGTGATCAAATGTAGTTGCCTAGATGATGAGTGTGTTGCTCAGTGTAAGGACAGCTAGTTGGTTGTCGCAACTACTTGCAGTCAGTTGCATAATGTGAAAACAATTCAAACCCTATGTGCAAGGTTACCATCTTATTTTTACTCTAATGTGACTGAGTGATAACATGCAGCTGATCTGATGGAGCAGTGTTTCTGGACTTCAGGTTTTTCTTTCTGCACGTGCCGGTTTATCAGCGATTTGGGAGTGAACATCTAAATTTATTCAGTTCTCCATGAGATGAGCTGACCAAATCCAATTTCAGTAATGGGAAGCAAACATGCAACATCAAGGAGTCAACCTTAAATTCAAAATTGTCCTTTGTGGGAGTGATTGTGCTTATGTTAGGAAAGGCAATTTTGGTGCACAAAAAAAGTAGAATTTGTAAATGTTCATATGCTACATGAGTATTGTGTAATTTAAAAAATGTATTTTGAATTTGAAACAAAAGAATATATATCATAAAAATTTCAGAAACCTCCTTGCTTTTTACTTTTATTCAGCAAGTAAACTATGCAAGTAAACTCTCATTTACTACATTTAGATTTTTTTAAACATGAGAGCACTTGTTAGATTTTAGCATCCTTTTTTTAAAAAAAAAATTTTTTTTTTTATAAACATACTCATAACCACAGTGCGCTGTCTTGAAGTTGTTGGAATGAAAAGTGCTTCTTTCAGAGTCAGGTTTAAAATAGATTTGACGTAACTGGAATGATGTCTTCGATATGAGAGCAAGTTACTGAATTAGTCAGTGCTGGTGACGATTGACGCTCTTCAGGCGCTTTCTAGTTTAGTAAAGGCTTGCATAGATCGACAGATTCTGGCCTAAATGTGGGCTGCAACTGTAGAAATACCCCTCACATTTAAAAGTGTGAAAAACCACATCACTCTAACCAGGATGCTGTACAGCGCAGGAAACACTGAAAAAGCGGTTTTAAGATGTGCTCATAGGCTGGAGCCTGCGTCACAATTTTTTTTTCCCCCTCAGTTCTTGTTAATAAGGTGTTTTCCCTGTCATAGATTTTCTGAGAATCTAAACAACAAGAATAATGCACATGGAATATGTATAAATCTCTCATTGCATAAGACATTTGAATGAAATCCAATATAACTGTTTCCGTGCCCGGGGCATTTGAACAAGCACCAGTAGCCTTAGGTTTGTTTCTAATGTTTTTGTGCTTGGAGAATTTTCACATCCCATCACACAAATGATATTTTCATCCAAGCTTGAGCAAAAGCCTTGGGAAAGGTTCCTCTCCCAATCACCAGGAGGTCACTTGCAGCTTTTACACTTGTAAAGGGTTATTTTTTTATTTTTTTATTTGGCTTTAAAATCCAAGCAGATACTTAAAAGATTTAGAAGTAACAAAACGGCTAATTGAAATTGTATGATTCTGTAATATGCATGCAATTCTCCCTGCACTGTGACTGTTATGATATGAATCCACCTATAGTGTGACTGAGTATGTTTGTGTGTGTAATTAGTTGGAAGCAAGCATGGTGGGGTGGGGTGAATGTAGGTCGGATGTAGTCATCGCAACTCTGTTCCCCTGGAGATGTCAGTCGCAGGAATTTGGGACTCAACGCACGCATGCGTCTGTTCTGTATGATAATGCAAGCTGTGTCTGAGAGATGAGACCTGGCTAATCTGGGCACCAGCAGCTCATTTAATCATCTCAATAAAACTCCATTAGCCTGCGCTTTTAAGAAATATCAATAAGTGCTGTCAATAAAAACAGATAATTCATCAAGGTCAATAAAAAAAAAAAGAAAAAGAAAAAGAAAAAAAAGTAAGCGCTGCCTTGAGAGTGCCGAATATGTGCTCGGCATCTATGAGCAAGCAATTAGTTGGTGATTTTCTTAACACCCTCTCTGGCTCTCTGAGGCATTTTTGATTCATGTTTTGCAGGTTTGTCTAAGCAGTCGTGTGCATGATTCAGCTTATATACTGTAGCTTCTGCAGCCTTCTGTTCCATGCTTGCAAAGGATAGCTTTTTGAAGATCCATTATATTGCTTGAAGACTTAAGTTTTCCGAAAGCTATATTTAAAAGATGTATTTAAAAAGTTCTTTTCTCTTATGTTATGTTTTCTTTGTCATGACAAATATGTGTTGCTTAATTCCTGTGATGTCAGCTGGTCAGATAACTCCTGAGATTAAAACATAAATGGTAATAGTATTCCAAGTCCAAGGTCAGAAGATCATGTTTGTCTCTCTGTCCATGCTGCTTAGCAAAGATGAGGCTTAGGATTTAACTTGTGGTCTTATTCAGTATTTTAGAGCATACACTACCGAGTCATAAATTAAAGTCTTTATTTTTTTTCAAAGGTTGAGGTTAGCGTTTGAATGAAATTTACAAATGTGTCACCAGTGCCCGAATCAGCCCTTTCTCTGCACAGATGCTCTCTTGCGTGTCACGAAAGGCAAATCATTGTTCTCTCACTTTCACTACGACTGTTTGTGGGGCACATGCTGCATAAATGATTTGCAGACGTGTGGCTTCCAAACACCTGAAGGAGACGGCTGCGTGACAGAGGAGGGTATTCCCCTAATCAGATTTGTAGATGGACAGTATTTTAGAAGACTACAAGAGCAGTCTGTCTTTACAGTCATTTCTAAATTTGATTTAAATTAGTTTGCTTTGTCAAATTGTTTCATTAAAAAAAACAGTTTGAAAAGTTATACTCTATCTAGTTGACAATAAAAAAGGACAAGATTGAAGTGTAGATATTTCTTTTGTTTTTATACAACTATTGTTTAAAAAGAAATTACTCATGATAAAGCATTTTTAAACTGTATTGCTGCATATGATTGAAACTCAGAGGATTTTAAAAGGCCCTAATAGTACAAAATTAGAATTGCATGTATATGAAAATATGGTTGCAGTTTTTAAAATATTTATTACATGTATTAATATTTGGAGATTATTTCATTAAATTTTGTAACAACAGTCAATCTCTCAGGTTTGTTACAATAACATATCAGGCTGGATTGGCTAATCTGAGCAAAAAGCCCTTTGACTGTGTGCAGTAATACTTTAATTTCCACTTTGATTGTATGAAAATAGCTCAGCTCAGCCATAGACAGAGTGACAGTATGTTTGATTTCTTTTTGGGTCTATTTTCTCTTTTAACCAAAAAAAAGCGCTGAAATGTTGACCTCCATGTTCATCTCAAACCTTCTCCCGGCTTGTTGTAGGCTTACTTCAGGCAAAGTGTGTAAATTCCCCTCTGCATTTCTTCCAGGTGAAAAATGCCAGAGAAATTCGGGAGCAATTCTCAACCAGTTTTAAAAACGCTTGAAATGTTCGCTCTTGAACTTTAACTGAAGAGAAGATTGTTGCTACTGGCATGATTTTTATTTTATTTTTCTCTTCTACACCTGTGTACAGGAAAAGCAAATTAGTTGGAAGAGAACAGAAGCTGCTTTGATTGCCTAACAAACATTGAATCTCCCACTGCATTTTCACTGAGGTCCATAGCTCTTACATGATCTTGTTAACAGGGAAATATAGCTTTGGTCTGTAAATCGTTGAGTGTGCAGAGATGGGGCATGGAGCTGCCTTCTGCAGGGGCCCTGGACCTTGCTTTGATCTCATTATAAAATGCAAATACATAGTACCCTAAACAGATCAAAGGTTCAACTTCCCATTGGATCTGAGGCTTAATAATAGCAGCCTGGAGCAGTTTACTATTTTTTAAAGAAGCGATTTGGGTAGCCACTGGTCCTCCAGGACATTATTTACTCTGGAGATAATATTCCTGCTTCTGACTAGTGACTAGCCACAGCTCAGAAAATCCTTGCTCCTGTTGCTTATTTAAATAAGATCGGTCAGGTATGAGCATTCGTGCCTCCTGCCCCTATCTCTCACCTCAAGCTTAGGTTTACAGGGCCTGAAATCTGAAAGTGGAAAATTGCTTCGGTGCTAGAGTCTCTGATACCTTCGTCTACTTTCTTAGCCTGTATCATCATTACAGTGTAAAGCAAGCATTTACATTTTAAGGACTTCACTCTTTACTAAATTTTCAGCAGTATGAATACATATTTAAAGTGATGCCGTTTCTTTTGTAGCACGCATGCTCTCAATTCCAAAGTTAGTTTTTCTTTCTTCAGAAATGTATCTTTTCTACTGCGGTCTCATGTTAACCTTGGCTTCGATGCAGTGTGATACGTGATGAGTTTTGTGTAGCAGTATTTTTAGCGCTTTTGCCTTATACTGGATTTCTTGTTAATTGTAGAGACAGGAAAAGTGGCTGCATGCTGGCCCGGCGCTGACTTTTTCAGGCTGTGGGAGGGGTAGTGATTCACTCGGCAGCCAGTTTGATCCTGCTGTGAGGCGGGTTCCCGTGTCAGGAAGCTCCAGCCTGGCCACCCGCCCACCAGCCTCACCTTGCACCCGCCTACCGGCGCCCCACCGCTCACGCTCTGGCCCTTAGAGTGGGCGGGGAGAGCAAGCTGGCAGGCCTTGGCATGGATACATTTTGGCAGGAGCTGCTGTCCCCACACTCCACTGAGTGAAGTGCTGACTGCAGTGCAGAACATAAAAGGCCCGAGGCTTCTATCTCTTCCTCTTGTGGCCTGCAGGCCTGTGTACTGCTATGTTGGCTTCAAATTTTTTTTTTTCTTTTTTGCTGTTGCTGTCTTTTTGACAGTCTCTACCATGGTCTCACAGTTCATCCATGATATACATGACTTCTGTTATCATTTTACACGGTCATTAACCCTTAGTAGCTCCCTCCCATCTGCGCTTTCTGCTCAAGATGTGATACAACAGCAAGTTGCAAAGGCTGTTGACCATGGTCATCAATTGATCCAGTGAACTTCCTCCTCTGTGATAATGAAGTCAATATCTGACGCACAGACGGGGACAAACCATTTGTTTTGCAGCTTATTCCCCCTTCTAAGATTTATGATGCAGAAAAGAAGAACACTGAGTACTGATGGCTGTTGGTCCAGACAAGAATTGTTCACCACTTTGCCCTTTGAATATAATAAAAACAATAATACAAATAATGAAAATAATAATATTATAATTATGAAATGAATTTTAAGTAAAAGCAAAGGTATGATTTGATTAACATTATTGCATAATCAATAATGAACAATTTACACATTGCACCCCCCCAATTTTCCTTTTATTTTTTGCAGACTAAAATGTTATTGGACAGATTGCAGTTTCATGTTGCCTGTTTCCTCATTACTACTTTACAAACTAAGGCAATACAATTTCTTGAGTTGTTTTAAAGTGTTGGTGAAACAACTGGTTTGTACAAATCAGCGACCTGTGATGAAATATCGTCCAATAAGACTGCAGCTGTGGGAACGTTTTTGGTGTCCAGACCAAGAAAGTAAAAATAATCTCCAATAGCTCCATAAGCAGCAGAGCTGACTGCCTTCTAGCTTCAGTGCTCCTCAGACTCTGACTTGTTCTGTCTTCTTTGGCACTCTTTGCTTCCTACAAACCAACTGACATGTCGGGTTAGTGGTTTCTCGGTATGTGGTCACAGATATGTCTATGCAAATGGAGCAGGCCATTCGTATGTTTTAAAAAAAACAAACAAAAAAACAGATCTGTCATGTAGTGACGATAGAAACTTTAGGCAAAGCCAAACAACAGTGTAGTTCATTGTTGAGGATTGCATTGACGAGCTCAGCACCACCGTAGGGGATCCAAGAACATTCTTTTCTTGGTGAATATTTTTTAGGTACGATCTAAAAGCAAAAAGAAGAATTAATTTTAAATTTGGCCACTATCTCACTGAATAAGATTTGCCTCAATTGCATATCTGTGAACTCTGTTCACATATTTCACTAGAAGGATTAGTGTTCAGTCTTCCAAATAACCCCCATGGTTATCTGTACCAGACAAACAAGTTTAGATTTTAACTGTACGTTAAGGATGCCATGCCACACTGAACTCCTACACTTGATTATACACTATGTTGTAAAAAAAAAAAAGAGGGGGGACAGGCACATGCGGTTGATTGGTTCATTGTGTATAACCACTGGACTATGAATCCCCACCGACCTCAAATCCGGAGAAACTTCCTTATTTTTTCTTACATTTAAAAGGAGCCTGTTGGCATCACACGACAGATCAGAACTTTCCAGTTCAGTCAAAAACTGAGGAGGATGGCAGTAGTGTCATGTAAGGATTTAAAAATGTAAGAATACTGAATGTAAGCTTAAAAGAGATGGAGAGCTGACACGAACCTCAGGCAGTAGGGTGCTGATTGATCTTGATTCTGAAAGGGGTACTGACATACTAGACTCTGTTGGTCAAAACGGAAACCTGCCACTTTATAACATAAAATATTTATCCCTTTCAGTTTTGAAATGAGCAAATATGAGAGCCGCAGTCAACGAAAAGGAGACGTGCAAAAAGTCTTGGGTTCTTCCAGGTGCCTAATAGTCAAACTGTTGGCACTGGTGGCAGCATCATGTGCCCCACCCTTCCCTGTAGGCAAATTGGAATAGATCCAGTACAGAATTGACCTCCGCCTTGAGTACTGGCACTTTTTTTAATTTCATCACAATGTAAGTCAGAGCCACATGTCTATAATCATTCAGCTGGACAAGGTTTCTTTGGAACTGGAATAATGACAATTTGTGTTCCCAGAGGGCTGTGTGAGTCCACAGTGCTGGAAAATGGGGTACTATAATGGGGTGAGCACTGCTGCACAGGACTTTAAGATAGGACCAGACATGTCATCTGAGCTGGACTATTTCTTATACATGTCTAATGTATGTTCAGATCTTGATTTGAAATGGTCTCCAGTTTGGTTAGATCCTTGTGGAGAGGTTATTCAGTTTATTGGCTTTTTGCAACTCATTCTTAGTGACATGTTGCTTTCCATTTATTTTCATATTGGTTGGTGCTTATTGCGTAAGTCTCGTGGTGTTTAAAAGTCCACTGAAACAAAATAACTCAGCTCTGTAAACTCACTTTTTTTTTTCTTTTTTAAGCGGTGAACCTTCTTATTTATAGAAGGCCTACTGTTGCCTGACATGTATGGTGATGTGTGTTTTGGTACCTCCACTAAAATTACGTATAGTCTGTTACTGTGAAAGCAACATCATCAGTTCCCAAAGTATTCAGAAGTGTCTCTGTTATTTTTCAGCCATATAGTCACTGTGTTTTGGTCTGTGGATTACTTCTGTTAAAAACCATATTGAAAGGTGGAATTAAGTGGACTGTAGTACAATTGTAATTTGACAGGGGGGGCTTTGTCTTATCAGAATTTTTGTGTGTGTGTGTGTGTGTTCCAAACATTTAACTAAAACTGTCTCATATGTAACACATAACATTTATTTGTAAGTATCCCTTCTGTACATTGCAGTTGTTGAACAGTCTGCTATTTGATCAGCAGCTCTTGCTGCATTACTACTAAGAGAAAAACACCACATACGGATTATATTGTTCCCAAACTCCCCTTGGCAGATAAAAAGGTCCCAGGGAATGGAACAGCAGCTCAACTTCAGTGCTGCATACAGCCTCTCTCACGGTGCACTGTCTGCACCAGCTGTCACTGACGAACAAAATGCTGCCCCCTCGATTTTGCCCTGTTGAATGAGTAAGAAATCCTCCAACTCCTATGAAGCAAAGTCTCTGTAAACGCCTCCATTTTGTTTCTCAGTGACAGTGTTGCATGGTATTATACTCAACAGCAGTGGTCCGCGGTCTCTTCGCGGCCTCTCCTCCGTTGCAGTCTGTCGTAGAATAGCTGGGCTTGGGCCGATCCTCCTGTAGAGCAGAGGAACAGCAGTGCATCTCTGGCACTGTAGAGTAGCAACTCACCTTCTTCACATAAAATTTTTATTGGCATGTTGTGAGCAATTTCCAAACAATCAAGGCCATTTATAATCCTCCTTCAAGCTGATTTGCACTGACAGAGCCATATCACACAACCATTAAAAATAGTCTGTATCTGCTAAATTACAAAATGAAAAGAGGCAGCAAAGCCATAGCATATGAGTCTGGGTCACAGGAAGTGAACGTGATCCAAAACCTACTACAGAAGCTCCCAAAGAGCTTGTTAAGAGTAAAAAACTGAATGTCCTTAAAGTGACGGAGTCATCAACCTAAACTTTGACCCTTCTGAACTTGCTTTTACTGACTAAGAAAAAACTGAGGACAGAAAGGCCAACAACCACCAACTGATGAATTAAAATTAATCCTTATAATTATCTTAGTCCCAAAAAGTTGATTCTGTTCATTTGGACGTAGTGTTTTCAGTGGGGAAAAACATTTCGTCACTCATCCAAATGACTTCTTCAGTGTCTTTGAACAAAATCAACTTTTTGGGATTTCCTTACCTGGATAATTGTGCATGCATCAAAATATGTTAGTTTGTCCACTTCCTCTTGGTCCCATGAAAATGAAGGCACTTTGTAATAAATGGCTATAACTGGTTTATACTAAATATTTGTTTATCCTGAAACGCTGAAAGTATGCACTTCAATCATGTCTTGATTGCTTCATTTCACATCTATTGTAGTAGTGTATGGAGGCAAAATTAGGAGAATTCTATGACCATCAAAATATATATGAACCTGACTATGTGAAAGGCCAAAGGCTGAAGGATCTGAAGGGCTGAAGGATTCCTGGTGGTTGAGTTTTGTTGACATTTTGCTGGCGTACTGTGCGTCCACTTGACCTCTTGAGGGGAAGGATCACTGCTGGTCAGTACAGTTTTGTTCTTTCTAGCAATATAACAATGTACAAAAACAGTGTGCTGTACTTTTTAACTATGCAGATGTGTTTAAGTAGAAGCATAAACAATGCAAATCAACTCTACAGTGCTGGCTGCAATCTCTTCTTATTTTCTTAAAAAAATCTTCAAATACAAGGTAGAGAATTATCCAATCAAACAAATTTTCCAAACAATTGCACCCATACCTGAAATTATTTTAATCTAAACATATTAAAAAAATGTTGAACAAATTTAACAGTGCAAACATTAAAAAAAAAAAAGCAAGCCATGTCTGCATTACTAGCTGCAGTAATGATCTACCTACTCATTTTTTTGTACACCTTGCGAACTGACTTTCTTTGATTGGTCTGATCGAAGAAATCCAAATCAATTCCACAATTTTACTGATCTGTGGCTTTTCTTTGGTACTATAGCTTCCTGAGTGGTTGATACGATTTATCCTTTGTCCTTGGCTTTACTCACTAGAGCATCCTGGTTGCCCTAATTGTTATTGTTTAGTTTTTTTATCACAAGCACTCACAGCTAATGTTTAACATTTCTTCTTCTGAGGGAATCGGCAACATGCCGACTTTGAAGTTTTAAAGCCTACATTTATCATCGTCATTGACGTTTTTCCCCCTCAATAAAATATTGTTGTTTTTTTTTTGTTTTGTTTTTTTTAATTGCTCAGCACTAAATTGGCATCTTCCATGCAAACTATGGCAGCTGCAAGGAGGTTTTTAGTGCAGATCTGTATACCTCATACCAGTTCCACATAGCGACACCAGCAACCTTCAGCAGTCACTCACCAACCAGTCACACGTTTTTCCCTAGCAACCTGTAGTTGCCAGGGTGTCATCAACTTTGGTCTAGCACACTTATTGTTGATTTTCTTTTAATTTGTTGCCTGGTTTGTAGTTGTATGTGATATTAGAAATCAAGTGCATCATTAGTCCAGATCAGCAGCAGTTTCTGTAGATCTTAATGGCTGAAGGCTTTTGCATCATTGTTGTCTGGGGTTGCTGTGGCTCATGAGGTAGAGCAGGTCACCTGCTAATCAGAAGGTTGATGGTTCAGTCCCTGCTATGCCACAGTATCCTTGGCCACATGCTGTTAATTGGAGTAATAGTGTGTTTTTCAGTGTTAGCTGTAGAAAAAAAGTGCTTGTGTGAATTATAAAACGTATAGAGCAGAAAAGATCTATATGAGAGCCAGTTCCTTTACCATTACCACATCCATTTAGTAAATCTCAAAGGGTGTGGTGTTTAGCAACCTTAATCAGCTTACAGTTGCACATCTACTTGCCACTTTGTAGCTTACCTCCATCCCAGCTCCACCTTTCATGCTGTCTCTCCTGTCTGTTGTTATTGATGTCTGTTCTGTTTTATATTGGGGGGGTCTTGCTTTTATTCTACATGTATGCGCATAGAAAGGCTGCGAGGTCCAAGTACAGAGCCACACACCCAATTATAAATTACTGCAGGTGGAGATAACAGTTGTCTTTTGATTATAATGCTCCAAACTGAACTGTAGTCTTTATTATAAATTCGGCTGGCTGGCATTAATGAGACTTGACTTTTTAATAACTGTGGAAAGGGTTACGATCTGTATTTCTGTGTCTTTTTCACATATGTCTATTTATGCTGTGATTGAGAACAGGATCTCCAACAGGTCAACTAGAAAATCACCTCCAGTGTCACGGTTGAAGTTATGAATTGCGAGAAATTTGAAGCACGTTTCACAACAACTCATAACTGGAAAAAAAATCAGCAGCTAGTTCTTAGAGATTTCAGAGGAGGAGATAAAAGGGAGCTGCCAGTGCTTAGAGGATCTTTCGCCACCCTTGTATGGCTACAAAGATTTGAACAATAATGGCACTAATGTTTTCTTAGGTATTTTAACTTCAGTTTACCTCTATCATTTTTCGACTTGGCTGGCTGTAGCGTTTGCGTGATGCAGAGTATGCACAATAAAAGCATGATATTGGTGAAAATGCCAGTAATTATTTCCAGTGGCTTCGTGTATTTTTCAGAAGATGAGTCAGGTTAGTCAGGTTTTTTTGTTTTTTTTTAAAT
>VVHJ01026218.1:4108-15283 GCA_015107715.1 Tylochromis polylepis
TGGCACCGGCTCCTCTCAATTTAGAGGAAGGAGGTCTGCCTTGGATGAACCACTGCCTGGATCCCAAAGTTTTTTTTCTTTTTTTTTGATGTTTTAATGAAGATATTTCACACATTTCTGAAAGCGTCTTGTTACGCACGAACTTGTCAACCTCCAAGATTAGGTAAAAAGAGAATTTTTGGCATGTGATTTCCCCAAAAGTTTCTGCTAAAAGAAATAAAAAAGAAAGAAAGAAGGAGACGGAATGAGAAAATAAGCCTACTAAACCTTCATTAATCCCCTTAGGAGGCTCTATCCTCATTTGATTGAAGTGCTTATTCTTTCAGAAAAATTGATAATCAGAACCTTGGAGACCAGGAAGTCGGGAAAGAGGAGACGGGGAAAGGAAAATGTCGCTTTCAATCTTAATTAAATGGACCATTCGGTGGCGGTGGGGTGATCGGTGCGTCGTGGGCCAGGTCCCTCCCTCGACCTTTCTTCTTGTGGTCAAGTGACCTTCACTCCCTGTCTGCGTAGTGTCTGACAAGGAAGGAAAGCGCCTGAGGGGGGTGAGAGAAGAAAGGCCGTGACATTACACACATTCTTATGGGTGTCACAGCCCGGATAATTAAACCAATACCTACTTAGCATGCGTCGCGAGCTAGCCTATCGTTTATCAGCTGCATGACCTCTAGCGAGGGATCTCTTCCTCTGATCTGTATAATTATTCTGTTTTTCTTTCCCTCCTCTTTCATTGCCGCTTTCTTTCTTCCATTGGAAATACATCTGTGTGTCAATGCGTGTGTGTGTGTGCGTGTGGGTCTCAAAGTTATAAACATCACAGCTGGTTGGGAAGAAGAATTTCGGAAGTGATTCAGTGATGTTTTTATGCAAGATTTCAATTAATTCCAGTTGGCCCACAGCTATTTTGTATTATTTCCTTTTACATCTCTCCCAATAAAAACACACTTATCCCTCTAAGTTCTCGTGCCTGTGGCCTATTGAAGCTCAAAGGGGGTGGGCACGCTGGTGTCACTCTAAATTTGCTGGCTCGGGGGGGGGCAAACCTTTAGTGGTTAGCAAGCGTGTGCCACACATGGAGCTGCTGATTGTACAGAAATGTGAATGAACATGGTTTTTGTTATTGACGATTTCAATGCCAAGATATTTTAATTTCCTTTTAAACTTCAGACTTTATTTAGGATCTGCAGTTTCTGGCCTCACAATCTGTCGAGTGCTTGTTACGTGGTTTGCTGTTTCTCATTGCTCATCTTTCACCCCAGTAGGTCAAAGCAGAGGGCTGCCCTATCTCAGCTTGGTTCTACTGCAAGTTTCATCCAATAAAACAGATTTTTTTTATTCTTCTCACTTTCGCCAAGTGCTGCTCAAAAGTAACTGCTGAGTTTCCTTCTCCAACACTGTTACTGTAGGTCTTGATCTTAATATGCAAAGGTCCCAGTGATGTTTTACAGTGTATTCGTTACTGCATAACTGAAATTAAACACAGTGATTTTACTTAACAGCATCATTTGATGCCTCTGGTGACTTTGCTTGCATCTTGATGCTTACCAGGTGCTTTCATTCAATCAAACTTATTTCTCACTTAATCGTTTGACGTGCACCAAAGTTTAAATATTTTAAAAAGACGTTTCATTCTTATTACGACTCCAAAGGAAGGCTACCACATGGCCAACCTGCTTCACAAGCCTGAATTTAAGAGCTTTATTTTTCAGTAAATAAATCGATAAAAGACCTTTGATCATGTAGCACCACATAGTCAACCTTCCTGTCATGAAACTCATCTTTGCTCCATTTTTGGGCTCCAAGAAACCTAGCATGCTGAGCTGTAGCTGCAGGCTTCTGCTGAAGCCTCTGCTTCCTGTGTAGTAGCCCAAATCACTGCTGCTGTGTGGATTCAAACATCAGAATAATGATGCAAATTCCATCCTTTGAAAAAATAGTTTGTCTCATGGAAAATGCATGCATAGGCTTTTTTCTTTTTACACTTTGCAAAGCAGTCAGTAGTCTGCTGCTACTACAACTTTATTATGTTGCTACTTCACTCATTTCTTTTCACGCTGTGTGTTTTACCCACCACTCTGCATCTAATCATTAGTTACTATTAAACTCTGGCTCTCTTTCATACTTTCTATTTTATACTTTTTATCTCACCTCTCCCCCAACCTGTCATGGTATATCTCCATGAGCATAGTTCATCTGGAGGTTTCTTCCTGTTAAGAGGGAGTTCTTCCTTCCTACTGTCACAAGTGCTTGGTAATAGGGGGTCATCTGATTGCTGGGGTTTTCTCTGTATCACTGAAGGGTCTTTACCTTATGATATAAAGTGCCTTGAGGTGACTGTTGTTGTTATTTGGTGCTATATAAATAAAACTGAATTGAATTAATTTATTGCAAACTCTCCTTTCAGAATGAACTTACCTTTTTGTTCCTCTTCTTTCTGTGTTGCTTAGCTGGTTAGCTTCCAGATGCTGTAGAAGGGCACCTGCATCTTAAGTTTAGTGTCTGCACAGCAGGGTGAGTGAGTGCTGTCCAAAGCTACAGCTACACATGAAATGAAAGTGAAATGTGGGCTGGATGAAAATTTCCAAAGAAAACATCCACTATAGAGGAAAGTCAGAGGATTCCACATTTTTTGAGTTTTGTTTTTTCCTTGTGAACATGAACGTCTGTACAATTAAATCTAATGGTAATCATCATGTTTTCTAGGTTTAAACAGATCATCCTGTCACAGTGCTACAATGCTAGCCTGGTTACAGAACTCGTGTCACAACAAGTTAAGCAAAAAGTAAAGAGGTCTGAATGTTACCAAATTTCTTTTTAAGGATTTTTAGGGTAAGTGCCCATTATTAATCTCAAATATCAAAAATGTTTGCAATATATTCACACAGCTTGTGTACACAAGTAAGTGTGAAAAAGTTAAGAATCCCAAAAAGCTTAGTAAAGCAACCTTATAGACACAGTAACATTTTTGGTATATTTATTTAAGCCAAAACACTAGTACAAGATGTATGATTTGTAAAAATGTGTTACTCTGTGCCTGACATTAAGATGTTTTGAATTCTTGGCTGGAACACACTTTACGTGCAGCCAACCGGTGTGAAAGTGAGAACTATATGTAATATAGTATGTGCCATAAACCTGCAGCTGATATTTCTGGGTCATCTATCTGCACAGGGAGCTGCTTGCACTGTTCTAACCTGTCAGCCTATTATGTAACAGATTGGCCCAGTTTACCCTATATACTCTCGCTGTCTGTGATTTTCCACTTGGCCTATGTATCACATGGGTTACCTGTGATCGTCTGTGTGCAACTGACAAGGACTTGAAGCATGAATTTCTCAGTTAAAGTGCCCGGGGTGTAGATGCAACAGCGTGGAGAAGAGGAGAGCTAACACTGTTAAAGCCTCCATGCAGTTTCAGCTTGCTCACATTCCATTTTCAGCTTTCAGCCATTTCTTTGTGTGTGTGTGTGTGTGTGTGCTTCTTTATAGAACATTGTATGTGGATGGAGCTCGATTGACAGTGAGGACACAAGGATGAGCCCCAGCCAAAAAAAAAAAAGGAGCGAGAGAGAGGGCGTGTCAAAAGTAATCCAGAAGAGCAAGACTCTCAACGCCCTTCATCTTTTTTTACCAACAGGCCTCACTGCAGATCATCTGGGTGCTTTGAGACTACAGGGACTGAACTGTAGTTTGGCAGGATTCACTGATTTACTGCAAATATCCAACATACGCAGCTCACATGTCACTCTGTTTAAGAAACAGAAATGGATTGCTTTTTTTTTTCTTTCATTTTGTTCGGTTGGAAAAGTAGTTCGCATGCATTTGCTGGTATTTTAATCCATCATCGTAATCATTAAATCTGCATTCATCTGTCAGATACAGATTTGGTACAAGTGCATACATCTTTCATCAGTTCTTGGACTGCATTGCTAGGCAACAATAATCATCTACAAACAATAAACAGGAAGTGTGACGCTGCCACAGAGACGGTCCGTTAGCTGCAGCACTGGAGTCGTCTCATTTTCGACCACATTTTGTAAAAATCTGCTCCACGAGATGCTCTGCTTGAGCTATTGAGTAGTTCCTGTTTGAGGTATGACCGCAAATCATTAGATACTCATGCAGAGACTAATGTGGAAGAAGTCAGCATTTGCTGAACATATTTTTGGATGGTTGCATTCAGTCAGGGAACTAAACTGGACATGAAAAAGTTCTCTGTGCATCTATCATCGGTACACTGGTCTAAATTTGGCCCTGGTGCCGCCTGCAAAGAGTCTCAGCATGGCACTACATTTAACACCCTGTTCACTAGTGCAAGATCAAAAGAAAGAAAAGGTAGAAAAACTTATATGGCCTGACTCCGATGTACAAAATGATGAGTATGTGACATGAAAGCGATGAGGTGTGATTAGCATGCTAAATAAAACGCCTGCGAGTTTAAGTGCTTGAGATTTCCTGTGTTTCCTGTGCACGCGCTGTCACTGATACAAGCGGTTTGTGTTGCATATCTCTATGCTCTGAGTTGTCGCCATTCTGACACAAGATAAAACCACAAGATAAAAAAGGCAGCGCTCAGTTACAGGTAACAGGACAAAACAACTTCCTCTGCAGGGAAATGGCACTTGGTATTCATTTTAATCATGTGTTTAATACTGAGCTGTGGTGCATGTTATTTAAAGAGTTGTATAATTTTTTTTCTTTTTTATATTCTTAATGTATGCGTACTCTGATTACTTAATATTTCGTGGGCTATTCAATCACATTTTTTAAAAGCAATCCAAAAGCAAACCTCTGGTTAAATTTTATTATAACCTTGTCTCGTGTTTTTATGTAAGCAACTATAAACTATACAGGCTGGCAGAAAAAATGAAATGTTCAAGTACATGTAAGTACCTCAAAAATGCTGGGGGGGGGGGGATTGCAGCATTTGAACAAATATGCTTTATTACATTTTCCTACAGTAGATTTTTTTTTTTTAATTGAAAATATGTCCACTAGGATGTCTTGGAGCAATAGCACACTTTGTGGGCATTTTCTCTGCTTCCAACTTTATGATAAAACAGAAATAAAGACTCAAACACGGTGCTGTGCAAAAGTCTCGAGCCAGCTTTCATTTATTTTTACTTTTCTGGGAAAATGGAAAATATGTGAAACTGAGTTTGTACAGTTCTTAAAGTCAATATTTGGTCTGACCACCTTTAGTTCAATACAGCCTGAACGTCCTAGGAGGCTTTCATGGCATTTCCTTCAGTGGGCTTTAGGAATACTTCTCCAGGCTTCTTGAAGGACGTTTCATACAATAAACAGAAATCATGATGCCGTCATAGGCACAGTCCCGTTGGGGAGGCCAATCCATATGTGATAGCGATCTGTTGTGTGTTTTTATAGCGTGTTCTTTTATAGCGTGGCTCATTGTCATGCTGAAAAAAAGAGTAATTGCCAATCCAGATGCCATTGCATGGTGATAATATTTTTCTGTGTTCATAATTCCATCATTTTGAAAAGATGCTCAACACCAATGGCTGAAATGCAACCCCAAACTGAAAAGAACTAGACTGACTTTCATTCCAGTTCATCTCAACATTGGCAAGAATGGCTATTGACAGCCACCCTCGAACTGAGGCCATTTCTGATGAGGCTTCAGTAAACAGTAGGTGGATCCATTGACGGGTCAGATGCATCTCTCAGGTCCTGTGTCAGGTTTTTGCTGGATTTTTGCCTTATTTTTTTATGGATATGACTTTCAGATATTGTTCGTCTGTTATAGATAGTTTTTGGGCCCACCACTTCATTTGTACACCACTTGTCCAGTTTCCTCAAATTCGGTAATGATCCACTGCACACCATGCCAACATACGCAAAGTTTTCAGCTAATAGCTCTTTGGTGCAATAATACTATTTTGTGCAGGTCAAACTGTGTTATCTTTGGCATTTTTCATGGTTTCAACTAAAGAAATGGGAACAAATGATCACTTTTATGTGACAGGCTGCTATTAACAAAGTGCCTAAAGGTACAGTTCAAGTTAAGGCAATCCCCATAACTGCATATTGGTCACAGATTCATTATTAAAGTTTCTGAGTAGACATGGATAGTGTTATGGAATCAGAGTTCTGGGTTTGGGTCAAAACTAAGACTGATATGGAGCCTTTCGTATCTCTAATGGAAAGGTTTCCTCACCATGGGAGTTTCCCATAACACTTAGGAAACAGCACTTTGACACAAAATGCATTTGAGCCTATAGCCCCCAGGAAGCCATTAAGCACACATTCTGGCACATGGATATTAAAAAAGTGAAAAATTACCCCAGTGAAGAGACGTCAGAGAGAGAGAGGGAGCTTCTGTCATGATTACCATATCCATCTGTAACTCTGCATTAGTCCGCCTCACACAGTGTCACAGGATCTTCTGGTGAGATGCTAATTGATAAGAAAAGATGAACATGTGAGCTGGGAGACCTGATTCATTAAAAAATAGGCACGAAGCTGGGGAAGAGAGCGAGCAGGGGGGGGGGAAAAAGATGTTTGCAGCTCTCTATAAATCATGAGACTTGCACAAAAAGCCATCCATCACAGTTGGCAAAAGGCCTCGTTGGGGTTGAAAGGTCAAAGGGCTGAGTTATGTTAGAAGGTCTTTCCACTCCCAGGGGACAAATTTGACCGGTTCCCGAGCGAGACGAGACGAGGGTAAGCCATCGCTTTTGTCGGGCAGAACTCGACCTATGGGTTTCCAGTCTGTTGCCACTGACTATATACCCGGAAAGAAAGGTTGAGCGCAAATGGCCCCAGCGTAACCCCTCAATCCTTCATCCTGAGTGATAGCTCTCTCCTCCGTGTCAAGTCTTTTAATCCACACTCACTGTTCTGCCTAGCTTATATGTCAGAATGAAAAAGTTGCGCTATGGCACTTTCCTGGTTCTCCACAGCTTCTTGGTCAATATTTCTCATCAGGTGGGAGGGAGACAAATGACCTCCACGGCTTTGACCTTGCCGTGGTTATTGGCAGGAGGAGACAAGTTTCTGCACTGATTTTTTTACATCCAGCTATTAAACATATAACTCTTATTGCCGCTTAATTGGCTCATTACCACATTCCCTGGAAGCCTGCCTAAAAACGTATATCCACGTTGTTAAAGTCATGTTAAAGAAAAAAAAAAGTATGAAATTTGTAAACGATACAAACCGTGTTAACATACGCAGGCGTGGAAAGGCTGATTTAAAAATTAATGAGCCTTGAAATTTTAATTCCAAATGTGATCCTAATCTCGACAAGTGGTGTTATCTCCGACTGTAAGGCGGCTCAGATAGCACTAGTGAAGTGGCGAAGAAGCAGAGGCGATGTGACAGAATTCGCATGCAGCTACCCAGGAAATATTAACCCAGAAAAGGAGGTTTTAATGAAGCTCTGACGCCCTAATGAATGCTGTTCAACCCCCCCACCCTTCCGTTTTTACATGAGCATCTCTGGAGGAGCGGCCCTGAATTCTGATGCAGCTGTGATGCTGTAACTCCATCACTGAGAGCTCCTCTTTAAGGATTTCTCCCTGTGTCAAAAGCCCCCATCCTCCACATGAGGAGCCATCAGTCTGGGAGGCTACGGGGCAGGTTGTGCTTAATCAGCATTTCAAAGCCGCTCCTCTGTCAATTATCCGAGGTTGAGCCGCTTCCAGTTTGCTCGCCTGGGTTTCGCTCGACTACAGGGATGTAAGGTCAACGTGTGCAACGTCTGAGGGTGACATCACCTTCCTAGGGAATCCTCGGCAGACATGCATGCAGAAAGAAAACAACACAAAGGAACTTCATTTCTGCATCTTCCATTTCCCATTTCTTTTACGGCTTTGGCGCAAAAATCCTAGTCACCATAAAGGACTATCTAACGGTCACACTGGGAGGCATTCATGTGTAGAATACAATTTAAAATTCCATCACTCAGGGTGAAGCTGTGTTTTATATCTTTTCCATTAGCTCCAGATGTCATCTGAATACCATATGTAAAATTGTTTTGCATTTGTTATGCACACAGAGGGGACAATCTGTATGCTTTGCTGGCAGACTGTAGCATAATTCACTACTCACCCCATTGACTACTGAATATGAAACATGCGTTCCATATCAAGCCACTTCTGTCACCGGGCCAGTGGAGTGGAGCGGGCGTGCTGGAGTTTTCTCGGGACTTATAAAGAGACAGACTTTATGCTTTCAAACAGAGATATTAAGGCAGTAGATCTCATACATTACAGTCAAGGGAGCGGTGCGAGTGTTTTGTAATTTCCATACGCACTTTTCTCTCTCTTTCCCACAGTTTTCAGCAGCTACCGGGCAGATAATCTTATTCTATAGGTCTGCTGGGGAGCAGCAAAAGTCTTGGACGGACTCCAAAAATATTTTGCTCATTAAAAGTAAGATGTGAGGAGAGCCAGACGGGGTATAGCAGCACAGAGAAAAATGCTCCCAGTTTGATTCTGAGGGTGTTTATGACATATGTTGAAAGTCTAATAGGCATCGTGGCCTCATGCGGGGAAGGCTCAGGTTTAGTTATGCAAACACTTGGCAGAGGCAGAGCTGCTCTGAAGGAAAGCAACATAACTGGTAAAGTTACACTTTACAGGTGTCTTCCATCTGGTCCAAAAAGCCAAAAAGTTTCAATAAAATTCCAGTTATTTAATAACCACGTTTTCATCGTTGTGATATTAATAGGCTGCGGTGGCTCAGCTTGCATTTGCGGCCTTGAGTAAGCCAAAAAAAAAAAAGCCAAAATCATTTACAAGCAAAAATGATGAAAAAAAAAAAAATCTGGTAATTACGAGAAACGGTTACATTTGTTACCAGTCACTGCTGTTTTAGAGGACTGCTTGACTTATTGTGATGAATATGAAACTGGATAAACAGGAAGTGTGATATTGCTATAAACACATTAAAATATAGCTATTTTTGTCTTTTAATTAGATCTGTTTTTTTATTTTATTTTAAGCAGCTGTTGATTCATCATCAATCCTTCAGCTTCTTGTTGCAAAAAATACTATTTTTCATGGATAAATTGTATGTTTGTAGGCAGATTTAAACATCGGATGACTCACGTAAGCTTAGCAAGCTTACAAACTGACCACTCTGTTGAGTTCTATGAAACGTCTGGGAATCACTCTGACACTGCCTCCTAAAAGAAAAGCAAAACAATACCCACCCCCCCAAAAAATCAACCTTATTTAACTCAGTTCCAGTTTAATCACCAACTTACACAGACAATTAGCAAACCTAAATGTATATCAGTAATATTTTTCTTTTAACCTGAAACTGTTCTTATTCTTTTTTTTTTTTTGCTCCAATGTTTGGTCCTTCCCTTTCCTTTTCTAATTCAAAATGGCTCACTGGGAAAAATACTGCAATGCATAACTTGAATATAAACCAGCACGGTGACTTCCAAATACACCAACCCATATAGTGGGTGTGGCAGCGCTGTGTTTCGGTCTGACAGCCAACTCCAGCAGAAGAGGCCGTTTCAGAACTCAGCCGCCTAACATGCTTTCCGCCCCCCCCAACAAAAAGTTTTAATATTAATTTTAAGTGAGCATCTATCATTTTTTTCTGCTACATGTTGATATTGTTATATAGTGGAATACATTTCTCCTCCTGTGGACAGTATTGACATTTTGCCCCGCAAGTCATATTATTTCCATAGGTGATGAAATTCAAATGTGCAGTGGCAAAATTTCCTTCTTGTTGCCATGAAAGACATAAAAAATAAATTTAAAAAAATCTCAGTGACACATGAGACCATTTATTTAGCATAAATCCTGCTTAGCCCCTAAATGTGCACCCAAACTTTGGCACGCCACGGCACCCAAACAGATGATATATGGAACACAAACTGTATTTACCATCTAAATTGCTTCTCCACAATGCCGAGATGATGACAAAGATTAATCGGCTAAAGAGCTAAATCTTCTCCCCGCCCCCCTCCAATATGGTGGCA
Source organism: Tylochromis polylepis (assembly GCA_015107715.1). NCBI lineage: Eukaryota > Metazoa > Chordata > Actinopteri > Cichliformes > Cichlidae > Tylochromis > Tylochromis polylepis. Next base: position 14,078 of record VVHJ01026218.1, read on the forward strand.
CATCTCAGACCACACATTTCCAACTTAAAGGCAGCATTTGTATTCCTGAGGAGCGTCTTCTCTCGCTCGCTTTATGATATTACTGCCAGGAGACTGCGAGCAGCGGCCTCGTCTCCATGTGTGGGCTCCAATTCGACCGTCATCCATTTCCCTCCACTATCTTTTTATCATTACACCGCCTAATAAATGTGCTGTGTGCCCCGTGATGCTGCATCATACATCAGGCAAAGTGACCTGGGTCAGCGCATCGCCAACCACCAAGGTTACTGCTCTCTTGTGCTCGTTCGCTGGCTGTCACAGTGAGAGGAGAATTTGTCATCTTTTGTCATCTGGAAATATCCTCTGACAAAGTAATAACCTCTTCCTCGTCCCTTTTTAAATTCTAAACGTTGTATCTTCTAAAGGAAGTGACAAAGGTGTGCAAACCACAGGGGTTTGCTCTGTGGTTGTTTTGATCCGGCGGGTCGCCACTGACGAGCACGCTTCAATCGAAGCAGCAGGTTGTTCCCCCCACTGTGGCTTGCTTTATGCCATGTTACGAAATGATTCTTCAGTCTCCCACATCAAACGCAAACAGCATAATATCACAGCGCAGTGCTTGGAATGTGTGAGAAACTGTGTGTGCCGAGGTGTAAGTGCAACCTGCGCGCTCCCCTGCAGATGGAGCATTAAAGAGCTCCCAAACTGGAGGCCAGCCAGAGCATTTTGGTTTACCGTGGCGCCTTGGCAGGACACCCGCGCGCACAAATACACGCAGTTGGCCATTTCAGTGTTAAGATTGTGTGATTTTTCAAAACATGTGATTGCGGGGGGCGCCTTGGCATTGCATGTCCGACTGTCTCTCAGCGATCACTCATCTGAGGCGAGAAAATCAGCAGCAGTCTCAGAAACTCAACGCGCTGATTGGAGCCAGATTGGAACAAGGCCTTCAAATCAGAGGGACATGCTCTGCTACGCTGTAGAGTTGAAGCGAGTCTATTACCGGCCCCAGATTAACTATCTTCGACAGCAACCAGCAATGAAAGGCTCCTCTATCACTTCCTTTAAGAAAAAGAAGAAGAAGAAGAGTTACATGACATAGACCAGCAGCAGGGCACCCCAGCTTTTACAGTAGCACCACAGAGGATTGATGTATGGGCTCTCTGAGATATGTCCCCTTTCTCTTTTAAATCTGCTAGACATTCTGCTGTGGATGGGATTGAATAT
>VVHJ01026218.1:15368-36296 GCA_015107715.1 Tylochromis polylepis
TAAAAGGTGGGGATGCATCACTCCCCTGGGAAAAGGTAATGACTGTGCCACTAATAGAGAATCATTATAAACAACTTTAGCAGATCAAAGAAAAGATGTATTCATTGAAGTCCAAGGATGACCGATAGATCAGCGGGCCTTTCAACAAATGCCCTCTGTCCTCTCTCTCTGTGCAATACAGAGAGGCAGAAAGCCCATATAAATGTCCAGACCTGGGTTTAACAGCGAGCTTGTTAACTTTTATAGATGTGTGTAAGATCACGTCCAATAAATTGCGATAAACTGAGATGGCATCAGGTGAACAGAGCCTGACATGGAAACTGTTTGACTTTTTTTCCTAGACGTCACTGTTTATAGAAGCGGCGCAAAGGGAAGGTCAAACCTTTTAGGTGACTCGTATACAAAGACCAGTAAAACACAGAGCTCATATATTTCCTTATTATTTAAATGAGGGTAAAACAATATTATTGTGGACTAATCATCAGAGCGCGAGGATCTTTCCCACGACAGTGACTGACTCCTAGGTGCCCTTTTGTTGTTTCAATTATGATGATGCGAATTTATTCTGATCAGATTAAAAAGTAGTCCTACTTGTTATTTCAGCACACCATGTGTAATTCTAGTTAGAATAGGCCACAGAGTGTAAGAGTAAAATGTACAGTGTGTGGGCTACAGAAGTGACAACGCAACGAGACATCGACTGCTTGTTAGGGTTTCACGGTACTAGAATTTCAAACTTTATGCCGATACCCAGGAAAACAAGAAGATTTCACTCCATACTGCAACAACAGAACTTGTGAACAAGTGAACTTGTTAATTTTCAACTAATTTACCCAATTATTGGTTAGATTTAACAAAATAAGTGTTAGAGATTAAGTTTAGAGGTTTGTCATATAAATTATTATTTCATTACCGATCATGAAGGTAAAATGTTTTAGAACCTCACAGCTGGCTACAACAACATAAAAACACATTTTAATAAATTAGTGTATAAGAAAAGTTAAAGTTGATCATTTTGTCCAAATCTGTCTGAAGCCTCTCTCTCATCCAGCGTTCACACTGCTCCGCTCAGCTCTGCTCTTCAGCACCGAAACCGTGTGATTCGGCTGCTCTGCTCTGGTTTGTCTCTTTATTTGCTTGGATTAGTTCTCCACACTCTGGGCTCTCTGCTCAGTTCAGCTACAGTTCCCCCGCTGCTCTGCACAGCCAGCAACCCGCCTGGTTCTCCATGTGTCCGTAATCCTCTCAGTCACAGCTCAGTATTCAACCTGTGACCCGTTCAGCCTGCAATAATTATTTATCTGTTATCTAACTACAGTCTGCTAGCTTCTACGTTAGTGATAACAAGTGGCTAACGTTGTTGTCGGGTAATTGCTAATAGTTAAACGGCTGATGTTAATGTTTGTGCTGGCCATCTTAGCATTTATGCTAACTATTTACTAGTTCAGTGTTGCTGAAACAGGAGCTTTACTGAACTTGTGCGTCAGTTATAAGCAGCAAAGACGGCACTGTTGATATCGATACTGTTGCAAATGACTGATTTTTACATTTTTTTTATTTATATCTGAGTATTGATTTTTTTTGAAAACCCCACTGCTTGTACAGCAAATTAAATATCACCATCTGAGCCATCTAGCCTTTGGTGTTAAGATTTCAAATGAATTCCCTGTTTTGGGTTTCAGAGGGACTGTCCCAATATGCAGCTAAAGCCACCTAAAACATGACTGGTCAACACTGCTCGGACTACAAACATAAATCAGAAGGCTTCTGACCGCGCCAGCAGATTCTGCAAATTCAGGTGGAAGATTAATATTGCATCCATCAAATGACAAGTACTGGCATTGTTAGTGTGAGCCAACAATTCACCCACTCAGCAGACTGCTAAAATAGGGGTCACAATCACCACTGGAGAAAAAAAAACAAAGGAAAAAAAAAGAATTTGAAACAAGAACGCAAGTCTAAACAAGCTGATCTCTTAAGAAACCCGAATATCAATTTCAGCTCTGCATTAAGACTCCGATTTTCTCGTCGCCTGAGTCTGTCTTTGTCATGAGCGCAAGATGAAACCCCTGCTATATATCACGATTGCACAATGGTATTTGCGCAGATTCCCATGTGGAACCAAAAAGTGCAAATATCTGTGATAAATTCCATCCTGTCAGGTGTTGATTTACAGGTCAGGTCTGCATCGGTGGGTGAATCGGTGCGTGAGCGCATGTGCCAGCATGTTGAGTGTGTGAAAACGCCCGTGGTCATTTTTCATCTCTTAGTTAGTGTAAGTGTAGTGTTTGTTAGAGCGTGCGCATGTGTATGCATGCCTGAGTGTGAGAACATTTCCTCCTGGCCTTTTGCACAAGCCAATATCTGTTTCTTCACTCGTTACCTTTAATCTCAGATTACCATTCAGCTTTTCCAAAATCCTGTAACGGTTGACTGATTTAGCGTTATTTTCCTGCTGTGGCTTGTACAGGGCGATTGCCACCAATACCTGTTAATTACTTAATTACAGAGATAAGAATATGGTCAGGGACAGAACTGGCAATGATTAATGCTGTCAACAAAAAGTGCAGTCTGCAAAGTCTACAAAGAGTTGTTGTTTTTTTTCTTTTCCTGCTTGGGATTCGGTTTTTAACTCCACAAATATACACGCAAACGCATCTCCACATTTTAACTTGTTTTAACCTGAGATCTCTATCTCTGTTTCCAGTGTTCATCCCTTTTTTTGCCCATTAACATTCAACTGAAAGTACAGGAGAGGGTGGCGGATGCATGAATAGCAACCACAGATTCATCACGTTTTTTTTCTCCCTCTCTTTCTCTTCCTTCATGAATTATGGAGAGCCTCCCCCGATACATTTAGTCGAGCCACTAGTAAATTAAATGCGGTGTGCTGCCATGCCACACGGGAGCCAACAGGCCAAGCAGGGATATATCAGCCTGTGCTGCTGTGGCCAAAACATTCATACATCTCCCTCCAGTGTTTACAGGAAACAGAACCTCTCTGAAAAGCTACGTTTCTGCTTTTGTTTTTTTTTGTTTTTTTGGTGTGTTGTTTTTAAACACCCCACACCCCCTTTTTTATGCCAACACTGCTCTTGGTTAAAAAAAGAAACTCGCATATTAAATCTATCAACAGCCAAGTGAGCCAACATGACTGATCATGTAGCATTGCAGAAGTGATGTAAGCGCTATCATAGCAGAGTAATTCAAAACGGGCCGGTTGTGCAATGAAAGTATTTGACCCGAAGCCAAAGGAGAAGCTATGATTGACTTTTAAATGCTGCTTTTAAATGCTACGTTTTAGACACTTTATCCACCCCGGTTCTCAGCCTTCACACTGCTCCATATTTCTCTCCAGAAACAGGAACAAATGGGGGTGCTGGCCCCCTTCTTGCCCCCTGATTTATAGCACTATGGTAGTAAAATGGCAGACTAGAATAACATGGGTGGTAATAAATGACTATAAGACAGCGACTAGCAGCTGTTAATGCTACAGCCATTAGGCTGAAAAATGAAGGGTGCCTGTGATTCTATCAGACTTATACTTTTGCTTTATGCCATGCATTAGAGTACGTCGTGCTAAGTGGCAACCCATATAGACATTAATCGTCTCCTGCATCCAAAATGTTCTGCAGGTATCTTTAAACCAAGCAGCAACAATATCACACTAAAGATTAAGATAGGACTCGAAATACTAAAAAAAGACCAGACACAGGAGATGTTTTCCACGGTTATTTTCAGCTAGGCATATGCCATTGACAGAGTGTGACATTGCTTTTTCACAATTACATTTTGAAATTCAGTAGTCCCAGTAATTCTCTGTTACCCTGACAGTTTGAGCTTGTTCACTGTCTCACTGGGAGTTTGATGGATGGTTTCTCAGTCTGCTACGTCTGGATTCAGTAGACTGGTCTGCTATGTGATAGTCGAGCATGCACCCTGCATGCCCAGGGTGTCAAATCTGCATTTTTTAAAGACACAGGTTAAAAAAAAAAAAAAAGGCAGTCATCCCGCTGATAGTCTTATGCTGGAGCATTTTCATGTAGATAAATTAAGACCTGTTAATACAACCACCTGGCGACCATTTGAGATCTGTCTGTTTATAAATTAGATGGCAGTTATTTGCAAAGCTTTGCCAGTCTGTCTGAGAGTTGTTGCAATCAGTCCAAGTCAGACTGCAATCGTTTGGAGACAGGTTGCCTCCCACAAACTGTGTAATTTCCTTGAAAGTGCAATTGCCTTACATTGAAAGCTGTCAGCCAAAGTTTGAGGATGTTGCATGCTCAACCTCTGGGAAACCAGGTGGTCACTGCAGCTACTTGCATTTGGTCTGTGAGGGCAAAATAAAAATTCTGTGTAATCACTGGTTAACCACTGACTTTACCTTGTTACAGGGAGTTTGTCATCCTGTTGTTTTTACTCTTGTGGGACTGAGACATAAGTGATGGGTTATTCCAGTCATTGAATATTACATTGACGAGTATTATAAAAGATGATAGGTTGCCATAGTAACAAGCAAAGAGATCCTTGTTTTAGCCAGTAGTATGGATCAAAGTTCAAAAACAGTGAATGCTACTGACAGCGTTACATTGTAGCAGATGTCATGCTATGTTATGCTATGTTGTAGCAGCCTAGTGGCTACATCAACTGTTTGTTTTTTTTCACTGACAGAGTTCCTTCATTGCCATAAAAAACAGCAACAAACAGTTTTATAAACTTACTAAGCCTACTAATGGGAAGTACACTTTACACCAGTACTGTTTGAGTAAAATCTTTAGACCACTCTGGCTAAATAGAGAGTCAAGAGCAAAATAAGGTGCTTTGACTGTGTATTACTGCTAATACTGACGCGTTAATTTTTCAGGTGAGGCATAAAAACCCAATTGCTCTTTGGCTCTTTTCTTCAGTGGCCTCACACTGTGAAAATGGGTTGTGAGAATAAAGAGGCTGCACGGTAGTGATACTGGAGGAAAAAAAAAAAGAGGGTAGGACATGTAGGTTTGCATTACATGGCCAAGGACAATTAGCAGCTTCATCGAGCATGGCCAGAACAAATACCGTCCAGTCACCTCCCTCCTTCCTCATTTCCAGATGAGTGGGCCCAAATTCCTATTCAGTGTTGCAGAGGACACCAAGGACCAATAGCTAAAGTAAGAGGTGGGAAGGGCTGTAATTATTAAGGGGATTGTCTCAAGACTTTGTACACACCATTCGGAGATAAACGTTTTAATATATGAGGTGAAACACAAGAACCCTTTGAAGTGCGCAGCATGGGGAAAAACCACAGCTTTGCCATGTTAAGCCGAACTCATATTTGAGTTGGTACATCTTAACTGCAATGAAGTGCAGCGAGAATCGTTATTTCAACACTTTGTAAAAAGGCGGGTCTGTTTATTTGAGAGTATGTGGATTTATGTGTGAAGAGCAACAGAAGAATCTGAGATGCTTTGATGCTTGGAAAACAAGGTCTGCACCGATATCTTTAATGATGAATGAAAAATAGTGTTCCCTTTCAATGGGGCCTTTCATAGGACAGAGTCAGGGACAATCTTTATGCGCTGATTAAAGGCTGTCGATGGCAAAATAGGCTGGACAACATTTGTAAAAATGGGCTTTGAAAGATGACTATGAAAGCAGACAGTGGCCTTTCATCTTGGCATCTGCGTGTGCCCATTACTGAGTTTCTGTGAAAAATAATGACTCTGCCTTTCAATATGATGAGCACTTTTTAAGTGGACCTCATTCTTCACGACCTATATCCATTGTCTTACCCTGTCAGCAGTGGGAATAGCACAGCTATTCATGTCCTATATCAAATACAGAGTCAGGGATATTTTTGCCATAAAGCACATGCCACTTCAGACTCGATAGTGAATATGTGCCTCCTATGAATTGTTGGATTTGCATGAATATTTATGGAATCGTAGTGGGAGTTACAGCATGTGAGGTAATTGCATTACAGATGGGGAGAATGGATGTGAGTCATAGCATATTTTACATTCTCATGTACAAATTGGCTATTGTATTAGAAATATGAAAAGCCTCCTTGAAGTAATGGTTTCCAAATGAGCTTGGTAAGCAAAGTAAATGACTTACTTTGAATCAAATGAACCATCCTGGGTGCTGTGCTTTAGTTTTTGAGCCACAGTCCATTTTGCTTTTTGTTTGAAGAAAACCACATTCCAACAGTGCATTCTCATTATAGCGCCCATTGAGTAATTTGACAGGATTATATTGCATTTGTGTGGATCGCTGCTGATGATTCTCATACAAGAGGGAATCATTGCTGCAAACTTCCCTCTAATGCGCCCATTACTTTATAATGATGCCAAGTGTTCAATTTCACAGTGGTGGCATGAATTTGTAATTACCACATATAGATTTCCGAGTGTCTCCTGATTGCAGAAGAAACATACTGTACTCACTACCGCCCCGGGTCCAATAACCAGATGTGGAATAGTCTCCAGCTTGCCAGCAGCATCCCTCCCAAATGAGCCTCAGCCGGCTCCGGTGGGAAGTGTTTTCCAGTTAGCTATCTTGCAGCAATCAATACTGCACCTCCTCCCATAATGTTCACAGAAACCCAAACTTCTAATGAGGGACTTTTGTAGCCATGTTCCCCGAGCCCTGTAATGTATGCGGTCAATATGAGAGGAGATCTGCTGGATGAACGTAAGACAGACAGAGAGAGAGAGAGAGAGAGAGAGACAGAGGACGGCAGTGTTCAATATTAGGCACTGATCGTCTGGCCGACTGGACCTGACCCAGATACGCTTTACCTCAAACTGTCTCACCACACTATCTCTGAATTTCATCTTGCTTGATAAAAGGCTCTGGTTTTCTTAATCCACACTGAGGGATGAAGCACATTATGCCAGGCCCCAGTTTGTCAAATCCAGATTCGATTTTTGAAAAGGTTAATAGCTGCGCTCGCAAAAAACCAAGGCAAAATGTTTAGGATGAGGCCTTTCTGATCACAAATGGGCAAATATTTGTGGTACAAGTTTGGATGTCTCCTGATGACCTTTGTCAAGAAAAGAGCTGATTAAACAGAAGGTAAACTTGATGAGACAGCGTGGTTTTCAAAAGATGAAGGCCAAATCCATAAATCTCATTACTGCAAAACTTTCACCTGTATGCCTCTGACTGCCGGCAGAATGGAAGGCTCCACATTTCAAGTCATATTAATTTCTTTTGAAATAACACAAACGCACGGCTTTGAAACCTACAGAGGTTATGTGATTGAATACAGTAAGATAACAAGGTGGACGGCATGCAGATGGAAGTGCTAACGTTGCTACGACTGCTAATGTAATGTTTTAAATATGCTTAAATCAACGTGTTAGCATAATGAAATTCGGTATGTTTTTTGTTATGTAACTGCTTATCAAGTAAAGAGAGTCTGACCTTATGATCCAGCTGGAGGAGATTCTATCAGACTGGTTTCAAGACATTTCATTATAGACTGCAAATCCTGCTGTAACTCATATGGAGAAGATAAATGTTAACCTCAGATTAAGACACTAACTGCAATTATTAATAGTAAAACCCAACAGTCATATGTAGTAAATGCATAAAAGCATAGAAAGAAAATCTTGAGTCTCTGTGCCAGTGTGCTGAATCTTTAGTCGTCTCAAGTCTGATCACAACTTTTAACTAATTTCTCCTCTAATTAAATTGTATATATAAAAGAAATACTTTAATTACTTTGATTGCACTTTCTAAGAGCACTGCTTATTACTTAATCGACTTAACTGACAGTTGACGGTTAACTGACAGCATGATGTCAGTCCCATCACTCTGACTCGACCACATCTTAGAGAGGAGATGCAGTTCCTGGGTCTCTTTGGGTCCGTTTTAGCTGTGCTTGGTTCAGCCCTTAAAAAGGTCCAAACTGGTGGACCAACCAACCAAACATTGCTATCCTTGGAGCCGAACCGCTGCTAGCTCAAACCTAAAAGTATCAAATAGATCCCACCTAAAAGAGGTTCAGGGTCAGCTTCAACTTTATAATTTCGTGTTTTGAGACTGCGGTGGAATGATTCGACACGGTCCCTTTAGGCATTTCCTTTGTTTTACGGCTCCTTAGAGCATTTAGGATGAAAAAGTGGGCGGGAAAGCAAGGCTGTTACTACCTGCACCACTAGTGTGTAGTCACGAAATTTGTCGGATTAATGGAAGCAAAAACCCACACCGTCATCAGCTAATAGAGATTAACTCACTGCACCTTAGAGAGTGTCCTTTTCCACAGAATAAATGAGGAATTAACAGCTCCTTCAGACAAGGTTCCTCTTGTTGTAAATGTTAAGCTGAGTTTAATGCAGCCAGGTTGATACATTTTGCAGGTCTTAGCGCATTAAAAAGAGATTTAAATGAGCTTTGTTGATCAAGCAGCGGGAAGCCTTTGTTCTCCAGCCCATGATTTATTCAGAGACAGCGCACTCGGACCGTCACTATTTTCTGTCTGTCGTGTTGTGGCCGTGCTTTCGTCGGCAGGCTTCATTTGTGTTGAGAAATGCCATCTGGCTCAGGCAGCGAAAGCTCTGTCAGAGACAGGAGCGGGGGGGATAATGTGTGCGTACATGGAGCATCTATCTATTGACCTCAGGATGCTGGAAATGGACTTATTAGAATGTTTCTAACTAACCATTCACCTCCTGGAAGCAGGAACACTGTCAAAGAAAATATACTGACTAGCCTGAAAATGAATCACAGAATCAGAATATAGCCTGTTGTGTGAGCTATAGTACAGCAGGCTGCTATTCTCATGCAGAGAAAACAGAATTGCTATCTGAATGTTATGCTGAGTGTCAGATGTATACACAAAATAACTGCACAGATAGCCAAATAAGGTGGGAAGTGATGCTCTTCAAGCAGCGATTGCAGTAGACTGAGCTGGAATTCGAGCCCTTTAAAGACTCCTTTGTGACACATAAACTGTACATCACTCTCCTGTCGATCTTCGGCGCAATGAATGATGTAAGGTAGCCCCTTTTTCTTCCTGTCTCTGTTATTAGTCTTTGCTTGGCTGCCTGCCAGTGGCTCGTGTAAACCACAGTTGTCCTTGCTGATGTACTTTGCTATTTGGTGTACAAACAAAAGTGACAAATACCCTCAAGTCCAAAAAGGGCCATTATCTACTGCTTCTCATGCGCCGCAGCATCCGTCTTTTTACGAGCACATTATGTGTGCTCACATGAAGCATGTTTGACTGAGGAATGATGAATGGCATTCGATAGAAAATAGATGTGCTGAAATGTGCCAAGGACAAACAATACGGCGCTGGTTGGCGTTGTAAATTTGAATCATTAACGACAGCCTGTGTTTCAATCCATCACATGTCCCCTGGGAGTCATTGATTATTAAAACTAGATTATTGGTATCGGAAGAGCGATGTACACTATTTTACGCCCAAGCACAAAGCATGAACCGGGACTGTGAAAGGAGAACTGTAGTTGCGTAAGTCAACGCAGTAGTCTCATGTGCTGAGACGGTGAGCTGATCCTGGGTACACGTCCAAAGACTGAAAACAGACTTTTGACTGACAGTCTACAGGTGTGCATGTGTAAATTAATTCTGGCAGTTGCTCGCATTTCAATCTGTAAACAAAGAGCATAAATCACATTGATTGGTGAACCGCATTTCTCATTACTCTCATACAGGGAAAAAAAATCCATATGGAAAACAACTGTGAGAAACCTATAATAACAGTTTAAGTTTTGGACACGTTTTTATGTCTAACAACAGTTACATGCCTCATGCAATAATTTATTCACTAAAAGTGGCCACTTTCACATTTTACATGTGCAGTCCCCTGCCCAGTCCCACATATCCGTGGACATTGGACCATTTACAAATAGTGCACATGCACAAATCCTGTGAGCAAAAACACAAATACATAAACATGAATACTACCACTACTACTATTACTAATAATGAAAATAATAATAATTATTATTATTATTGTTTACTTCTGGTCATTAGTTACAAATTTCCAAAACAACACAAGCAACAAAAAGCTCCGAATTAGAATTAAATTAATAGAAATAACTTTCCTGGTCTCATCACTTATTTACTCCTTGGCTCTAGAACATTTCTATGCAGATATTAGTGAACGATGCCTTTGTTTTGTGGGCTAACTCTGGGCTGCTGAATTTTACTAGTCATTGTTTTAAAATAAAGTTTTTTGTTTTTTGTCTTTGTTTGTTTGGTTTTTTTGTTTCTATGAGTTACCGTGTTAGTTTTATGCCAGATGTAACAGGACTTTTCAAAAAGTTCAACTTTTGTCTCATCAGTTCACGGAATATTTTCCCAAAAGTCATCAAGACATTTTTACGGCAAATGTGAGACGAGCCTTTGTGTGTCTTTTTGGTCAGCAGTTGTTTTCTCCTTGGAACTTTCCCATGGATGCCATTTTTGCCCGGTCTCTTTCTTATTGTTCAATCACGAACACTGAGCTTAACTGAAGCAAGTGAGCCCTGCAGTTCTTTAGATGTTGTTCTGGGTTCTTTGCGTGTGCTCTTGGATGAGTCATCGATGAGTTGTTAGAGTAATTTTGATAGGCCGGCTGCTCCTGAAAAGACTCACCACTGTTCCAGATTTTCTCCATTTATGGATAATGGCTCTCGCTGTGGCACACCGGATTCCTGAAGCCTTAGAAATGTCTTTGTAACTCTTTCAGATTGATACACATCAGTGCATTTGTTTCCATCTGTTAGGGCCATGTAGGGTTCGGTAGCTTTTCCTCTGTTTTACAAATATCATAATTTGGTTAATGATCTTAAACACCTGAGTGTGACAAGTGTCCAAATAAATAAGACATCAGGAAAGGGGGCGAATACTTTTTCACAACACTGTATATAAAAACAGTAGTAATGCTTTGATTAGCACCGCATCCTCATGATGGTTCTGAGTTTGAATCTTCCGCTGGTCTGAGGCGTTTGCACTGGTGTTCAGAAGAAAGAGTTTATTTTCACACCTTTTTTTGCATCTCTTTCCAAGCATCTGAAAAGATTGCGTTTCACCTTCACTTTACAACCAAATCTCAATGTTGTTTCTACATCTAGCAAAGTCGCCTTTAACATATTTTCATGACTATATGATAGATATCTTAAAAACATAGCATTTAGTATTGTAGGGAAAAAAGTCTTATTCTTCTAGGTTTTTATATTTCTTGGTACAAAGATCTAAATACCATGTCCTCCGGTCACATCGCTATGTTTGGAAATATGTGTTCCTTTCACAGACCAAGTCAGGCATATGAGAACATCATCTTTCCCTTCGATCACCCCTCCTGTTTTTTTCTTGCTTTCCTCCTGAGTGATACCGTGTCTTCTGCCTCTCTGCACAGGTTAAGAGAAAGTTGAGACTGAGTTCAATCAATGCTCTGAATTACCAGACGAAGGACGATGGAGCGGCCCATTAGTATGACTGACCCACTTAGGATCTGGTCATAACAGCCAAATAAAGTGGGTTTCTAGCCAGCCTCAGAAAGCCATGTTTTCTGAATAAAACAAGTTTTTCTCATTACTGACCTGTCTGGCCAGAAGAAGACGGAGTGTATCCAGCATGAGCCATGGAAAACCTAATATCAGCTGGATCAGATACCACTAGGGCGTCGTATTAATTTCATTACAACATGAATTCTCCAAGCCTAGTTTTCTGTTTTCATGTCGTATTAAAAAGTGTAAGATATGTGATGCGTGTGACAGTCGGAACGAGCGTTTAGATTGCGCAAAGCCACACACCTGAAAACTGAGAAAACCCCCTGAACATTTTGTCAGGCTCTCAGCTCCTTGTTGTGTTTCGTACGAAATCAGGCAATGACTGCCGGAGGAGGAGGAGGAACCTCCTGGGATGGCAGCAGAGGGGCCGTTATTAGACGTGACCTTTACATGATGAGTGTCAGAGGAAAAAACAAGCCAAGAGGGGTAGAACGGCCATTTTCAAAACATCAGCAGGTTAAAGCGGTGTTTGGATGCCGGTTTCCTTTTTTATGCTTGCCACACCAAATCCATTTAGACCAAAAATATGAAGATAAACATTAGTAAATGAGGAGGGGGGCTTTTTTTTGTCCTTTGAAAGTTTGCTGTCCCTCAGCTGCTTTAAACAGGGAAGTGCCAGGAACAGTTTGCCTGCTTGTATTTTACAGCTCAGGCACATTTTGTTACTTTTCCTTCAGTATGAAGAAAAAAATCTTTGCGCATTTACAATGCTCATCATCACACCCCAGCTTGAAGTTGTTCAACCACCAGCTCCAGCGGGAGTTTGTCTACCGGATGATAATTTAAAAACAAAAAACAAAAAAACACTGTGGTGGAGATCAAAACGGGCACAGGAAGCTTCTTCAACTTTATTTCACTCACACCTACACTCACACATCCACATGCTCCTATGATAATGTAATTATGACAAATGCAGTAAGATGAGAGGCAGTGAAGTGATGTAACCAGCTCAAGTAAAGTTGATCTGCGTGCGTCACTAAGATGACAAGTCGGTGCATGCTGAGACTGAAGTCTGATGATTCCCATCAAGCATCTGATGGACACAGATGAGGGGGATTTAGTAAAGTTGAATGTGATTGACACAAATGAGCTATAGAAGATATTTAGCATTTTGAAACTGAATGCATTAACTGCTGTCTGCTGACATGAGAGACGCTTAAAGACTGGATTTTAAACACAGTAGGTTGTATGTTAGCCCATCTAAGTGAGATATTAAAATGCTTACGTGGCTCCTTAAGCCTTGTTAAACATATGCTCCCTTTTGGAAATGTTGTAATAGTACGCTTTCAACGTAGTGCCACTTTTTTATTTTTAATAATTCCCATATTTCTACTTCGTAATGAGTGGAGAAAAAAAGTGGATGACAACTGGACTCGCACCCTATAGCTAATGAGTAACTCATGCTGAAGACATCTGCATCAGGGCATGTTTAGTGTGGACCAGAAGGCTGGGTGGGGGTGTAGGATTGGATTTTAGTCTGTGTGGATGGGGATCGCAATGCCTCATTAGGCTACAATCTCAGCAAAACAAAACCTCAGGCCACACTGAGACTGCTCAGTCCTGGAGGATCATTGATATTCATCAATGAATTGATGCTAAAAGAGCTCATAAACAGGGTAACACATGTGCTGGCATGTGCACTGCATGAAAACGCCACACATTATGCGCAAAGGATCCATAACGTTCTTTGTCAATCTACTGTTCCTGCACAGCAGCAATATGGTATGCTGTCTCTTATTAGCAAGGTTAATTATGTTCTTTTCTTGCAAATGCCACTGACATTTACTATTACAGACATGGGATATTGTCAAATACAAATAAAATGGGACTTACAGTCTGGGAGGGGGCGGTCACACAATTTTAATTCCAGCCTATATTGTTTGTATTAGCGTGGAGCAGTTCTTACCTTTGGGGTATGCTCCGTGAAACCAGTCCTAGTAAGCCATTCAATGAGAAGCCTACTCATTCGCATGCAAATGTTATGGGTTAATATTTGCTCCTCTGATTTGCAATAACCCAAAGTCCACCTCCTCTAATAAGCACAATGAATAATGCACAATGCTTATACAATGTTTAGAAATGCATATGTTTGGAGATGAAAATCCCAACCAACCTTGGGTGAGTTAATGGGATAAGACTATTCTCCCTGGAGGATGTAAAAGAGGCTCAGCAAAGTCCAGTAAACACTTCAGCTTCTCTAATGTGAGAGCTGTTGCTCCAGTGCCAGAGCTTAAAAACTGACAATGTAGTATGCTTGTAGCAGCATATTTAGGGATTAGGACTGAGTCGATCCTTTATTGTGTGTGCATTTGTTTGTTAACTTTGTTACTAATTGCAAAAAAAAAGCACATCCCATACATCACCTGTCAGTCAAACAGAGTGAGAGGCTCATGCTTTGTCAGTTTGTGTTAGGGTTCTTCGAGTTTCTCTTATTTCTCTATCCTCTCTCTGCCATGCTGTTTATCACTGTTTATCCTGCCAAGCTCTTTTTTTGTTTATTCTAAGTAAACGGTGGCTGCTGGTTAAAGACATGTAAAACGCGTGTCGCTGTGAGCCAAGATGTGAAGTGCTTTAAAGTGCAATGAAGAAATGTAAAATCAGTTCTGGCAGGAAGGTGCCTCACGTATGAGAAGCTAAAGTGGGGATAAAGAGATTCTGTCCAAGATGGGCACTGAGTGCTGGATTCTGTGGTTAAATATTCTCAATAACAGAAAATTAAATGGGTTAGATCAACCAAAATGGTATCAGTATAATGATAAAAATGGTTTTTTTTTATTGTTTTTAATGATAAAAAAGGTAGTATAAGCACAGTTGTATGGGAGGAATGGAAGGGAAACGAGAACAGAGCCTTGAGGTACTCCAAACAGAAAGAAGAAAATGACAAAATGATAAAATGTTAACGATACAGAATTTGCTGGTCTTTGGATAAAATAATCATATCTTTAGAAGTTGGGGTTTTTTTACACCAAAACTTTTGTCTGTCACTCAGCATACAATACACATTTGTGTCACATACTGTAATCAGGTCAAGGAGTGCTAGACCCAAATCCATGCAGGCATCAGAGAGTCATTTATCAAGTGGAGGACTAGTACGGAGTTTATGTATGCTCAGATCACAGAGTAAATTTAGGCAGACAAAATAATACTAATCATAATAATAACAATAATAATACATGTCCTCCATTATATTTCCAACACTTCCTGCAAGCTTTTAGTGCAGAGTTAATCTGGGCCATAAGATGCCTCACAGTTACATAAATCACTGCCTCTTATCTTACAGCATTTGTCTTAATTACATTATTAGAGGTTTGCGTGTGTGCATGTGTGTGTAGGTGTGTATAAAGTAGAGTTGAAGAAGCTTCCTGTGGTCATTTGATTCCCAATACAATGTGTTCTAATTACTGCCTGGTAGGCAAGCGTCTGTCAGTGCTGATGTGGGGAAATGAACGTTGTGAATTCTCATTCAAAGATATTTTCAGATATTAAAACACAGTCAATTCAGTGTGCTTTAGTTTCAGCAAGCAAACAACTCCTGGCACTTCCTGTCATTAAATTTATGACGATTTTTACATTTCACATTAGAGATTTCTTCACCCTTGCAAAAAAATCTATAAGGAATAGCATAACAGAGCTAGCTTGTTCTCTATAAAGCACTTGCTCATGTTTGTATACCACTGTCAACAAATCAAGTTGCACTTTATCTTCATCTCTATCCACACGTTTATAATGTATATTTATACAGTCATAACGTAATGCATAACCTCGTAATCTTTTAATTCTGGTGTTTTCAAAGTCCTCTTGCTGCAGTTGTGTAGCACCTAGCCATACAATCTGCCTTTACAAACATTTGTAAAAGACTAGGTCGTTCTGAAGGACAATCAAAAAAAATTAAATTTCACTGTTGTTGGTTTCAAAGAATCCTCTTTAGTTAGATTTAATGAACAAATTGGTTTTTTGAGTTTACTTGAGTCACTCGTGTTATTTCTATGAAATACTGGGCACTCAAACAAATACTTTTACTCAGTTTACTTCAAAAAGTAATGTCAAGTGGTCGCACCCAACTGTGTAAGGTAAGTCCTGAGAAATTCATTGCGTTTTACTAAAGTGTTGAACAGACTCAACAAACCTGCCGAAACACAGTGTTTTGTTGAAATAACACAAATTACTCATAAACTACTATTACTAGTACTAGATTAAGATTGTATAAAACACCAGTAGTGATAAATGTCAATAATCAATCTGTCAGAATATAACAGAGGTTTGTGTTTTTGTGCATTTGACAGAAGTAAATTTCTGCTCCTTTAACAAGTGTTGCTTTTTGTAGATTAATTTTAAACACAACGAGAACGCAGAGCCCTGTGCTTTTTACTGTGGCTTGCTTTTAATTTCACATCTTTAATCATTGCCACTATCGTTGCACTTTTTTAAATGCAAAAAGGTGAAAGCAGGTTGGATCTAGGATAGATTATGAAACACATTAAAACCCAGAGAATATAAGAAAAAAATTACCTTTACAATCTCTTTATAAAACGTTTAAGCAAAGATGAATTTACAGACTCTGTTTTTTAATACAGACTGCTTCTTTTTTTAAGTTTATAGTTTTGTAGCACACAGTTTCATAGTTTAATATTCCTTGTTTCATATAGCATGGCATATTAAAGTAACACAGGTTTGAAAACGCTTAGAAATGCCTTTAAAAATTAAATTAAATTACACGAACAGCCTCATATTGGGTACACTTGTATCATTTTAAGCCTGCACAGCTACAGTGCTGTATGAAAGGTTGAACTAAGGCCTCTAATAACTCCCTCCATCACCCTCACCCTGATCTGCTCAGCCCAGCTTCACTATCTCTGTTTGAGAGAGGCGTTTTCATCAGATCACCACATGTTTACATCACTTATACATCTCTCAGCCAGACAGAGCTGAAGAGAGTTTGGTCTGAGCTCAGATGCACCACCTCCTCCCTTCAACACATACATTCCCTCCCACAAAGAACACATTCCACACTCCTCTTGTCGAAAGGATACCCATCTGCCCCTGAGCCAAATTCCAGCCATGTTTTCTGGGAACGTAGTGCTCGGCTTTTGTGTGCCTCCCCTGAGAAGACCTAGGCCTCCCCTCACCAGGGCCAAAAACGCTACAAATTATTGAGGGAGCAGACAGTGAAGTCTTTCTTTTAACCCCTGACAGGTACCGCTGGGCTATTATCAAGATGTTAATGGAAGAGACAGAGCTGTGTAACACAGCAGGGATTGTGAGGGTTTCAGAGGTGCACATCTTCACGAACAGGCCTTGTTACATCAGCCAAGTTTTGACATCACGTATTGCCGAATATTCATTAAGAGCCGCAATCACTTTGGATCAAAATAATTTCAAAACAAAAAAACACAGAGGTGACTCTGACACAAGAAATTCCTCTGTGTATTATGTCGGGGATATACAAGTCCAAAATGAGGCGGGGGGGGACTCAGCAGAGGGGACGTGTATGAGATACTACATTCCTCACAGCTCTATCAGTCAGACATGAGAAATGAGATGATGTCAGAGAGGCCGCCTGAGGCTGCTCTGGTATGGTTCACTCTTATCTCCACAGATGAACCCTGCTGGCTCTGACCTGGCAACCATCAGGCAGCTCCAACACTAAGCACACAGCCTCTAATGACAGAAGTGCAGATCAGTGGTAGGAGCACTCACAAGGTGCCACTACACATTAGGCAGCTTTCTGCGTGGCAAGAGGAAGCAGTCACTCAAATTTATGTCCATAAAACCACAGACCATTTTAACGTCTTCTAGCATGAATGATCTTGTACTTGTGTGTATGAGTGTGTGTGGATTTTGGTCATATTTGCAATGCTCATTGTGTGGCAAGTTGCACTGCATGCTTCTCTTCACTTGAACAGAGAAACAGAAAAAGTTATTTATTTTTTATTGCGGGTTGAAGCCAGCAACCATTTCAAACCTTTTTAGATCAGCAGACTTAACTGGTGCTCTGAAAACAAATAGATTAAAAAGGTTAACGTGGTTGCTGACGTGCAGTTTTTATGTCTTGTACACCACTGAAATGAAAGACGTTTTAAAATAAGTGCCCAGATGAATCCCTAGAAGCCTTTTGAAATGGTCACCATGCTGCAGAACTTGCTTTTAAAATGTAGCTTAATTTTTTTTCTTTCACAGTCACTGGTCAAACATAAAAAAGGAGTGTCTTCTTTACACTCCTGTACTTACTTACAATGTAAGGTGGCTAAATAGTGTTTGTTTTTCTGCACAATTACCAATAAATTGTGCAGTATTTAAAATTACTTACAGTATAATTTGTGTTTCCTTTCCTTGCCCAGAATTTAGGCACTACTTACATTTACTTACAAAGTAATAATGCGTTCTCTCCTGGAAAATACATGAAATCATGCACTACCTAAAATTACTTACACATTACTTAAAATTACTTACAGACTAATTGCTAATTAGTCTAATTAGACTAAGTTCATTTAATTACAGGGGCTTTACACTCTTAGTCGTGGTCATATTAAAACGTATTACCTGGGATTTACCCAAACTGTTCTACATGCTTCATGCAGTCAAGCAGTTCAAGCAATTTTAACAATAGCTTAAACTATAAAAACTATTAAACTATAAAATATTTGTCAGAAAAGAACTTTTTGTGAATATACTTTGGACTTCTTATGTGCCTCTTCCACCACTTGCTCATGTGCCATGTGTTAGAATATATTGTAGCGCTTGTTTTCAGCCACGTCTCTCATCAAATTTGATTTGACGCATGCATCGCAGCACATCAGCTCCAGTTGTAAGTTAAAGGAAAAGAGGCGATGAAATCATTTCCTGTCATCAGCCCCACTGTTTGGTTTCCTGGCAACGCAAGGGTGGCATTGGAGAGGACAACATCTGAAAGCGGCTTTGATCCTTGAACCCTGCTTCCTAATAAACCTCATCACACACTGTAGATGAAATGTTAGATTAAGTCCTTACTCATAATGAAACTGTGCTTTCAAGCCAGACGCTCTTATTGACTGATATAATGAAACATTTTGTCTGTCATGGAAGTCTCAGAGAAATCAATCAGTCTTGAAGCTCATTAATCACGAATATCTGACGTCGGACGGCTTTTGTGATCACATTTGCATCAACAAATGCACACAGCATCTTTGCTTAAGTTTCAAATTACTGGAAAAAAAAATACGCAGAGCAATAGCTCACTAATACACATGCCTGTTTGTTCAGTGACAAGACTCTCCACATCCATGGAAAGTCTAAGAGAGTGAATCCATACTCGGTGTATCAATATTCTCTATCTAGACCCAGTAAAAACATTGTATAGGATCAATGTGTTCAGCCCCGAGCCCTGAGATGTTCCATTAACAGTTTCACACAGTCATTTAAATCAGTGGGAAGAGATCGATTCAGAGTCATCCAGTGGTTGGTTTTTATGACAGGAATATAAGTATGGATAAGACAGCAACAGTGCATGGAGTGATTCCTTTGTTGTTACTGCAAAAGTGTGTTTGAAAACAGCATAAGTGGAATAAAAAGCACATGGGTAAAATTATATAAAGAGAAACATTAAAAAGTCATGATTCTTTCTTTTTCTGTGGAAGTAAGGTTCATTTAAGTTAAGTTAAGTAAGGTTAAGTTAAGGTTAAATTGTGTGTATGCAGGTCTTGTGGGATTAAAAATCTCTTTTTAAACTGTAAATAAAAAATGTCGAGTTCAATGCCAAAAAAACTAGCACCAAGGACGTTCTTCAGATGTATTTTATCAGGATGAAAATCCTCTAAAACAACACTGACAACCAGAAAGCATTAAATGGATTCACTGAAACTTAAAATAATGACATTATTTTACCATAGTGCTCTTTAATGGTAAGATGTGGGCCCTCATGTTTTCTTTTACGTCACGTGGATGGTCGGGTGCACGTGCATTGCTTACCTGGGGAACACCTGGCACCGGGATGCACTCTGGGAAGAAGATGAGCCGGTGGAGGCAATGTGATTCTTTGGGCAATGTTCTACTGGGAAACCTTGGGTCATGCCATCCACGTGGATGTTAGTTTTACATGTACCACCAAACTAAGGAACGCTGCTGAAAAAAGTACTCCCTGATGGCTGTGGCCTCTTTCAGCAGGATAATGCACCCTACTGAGAAGCAAAAATGGTTCACGAATGGTTTGAGGAACACAACAACAAGTTTGAGGTGTTGGCCTCCAAATTCCCCAGATCTCAATCCAACTGAGCATCTGTGGGATTTGCTGGACAAACAAGTCTGATCCATGGAGAATCCAGTGCTACCTTATATGTATAAGCTGTTTGAATCAGCAACTTTTTCTAACTTATTTTAGGTCCGTAATCTAGGGGTTCCACTTTTGCTTTAATTGGCTAACCATAGAAATGAATGAAACTCAGCGAGCAAGATTTTGTTACAGTCAGCATTAGAAGGGTTAGAGAAAGAGATGTTGAGTGTTTTGAGTGTATCCTCATTGCAAGAAAAAGAGAAACTAGGCCACACATGATGCAGGATGACCTGACTCATTGCATAGCTTACTGTATGAGCCTAATGATAGTACAGGAAGCAGGCTGAGCATAGAATAACTAGAGAGTCTAAAACAATGGACTTCCACTCAGTGAAAAACAGAAGCAACTGTTCCTTGTGACTTCAGCTTCTGTTTGTTCCTCCATCATTCCTTGTGAGCGGTAATTGCACAGTGAAACATCCTGTTTTGTGTTACCTAACTCAATAGAGTTGCTGCCGCAATAAACAATAAGAATATTTCCTAAGCTGTGTAATGGCAAGAAATGCAGGGAAATGGGTTGTGACAGAAGAATGTGGCAATTGAAGTTAATGTAGCCTAACATCTTTTATACTCATTGTAGAACATTCATATTTTCTATCCTAAGTAAGAGGTCAAGCTGACACACTGCCTTGTTTATCCTGCTGTAGAGATGACAATCCCCCAAAGGACGTTATGGATGAATTGATAAGTTTCCAACAGAGGGGAGGAAAAGGTGTGATTTATGCCAGGAACCTGCTCACAGGGTGGACTGGGTCAGGGAGAAAACAGTGGCCAAGGTTGTGTGTGCGAGACCAGATTAAGTGTCCAGACACAACCTGTCACTGAAAATACAGCCTCAACTGTGGGAGCCGGGAACAACGCCAGAAAGCAAATGGCAAGCCGACAGCTTTTTTCCAACACACATAAAAGGCACAAAATCTCTGCACGAAAACAAGAAAAATGCATGCAAAAGCATTCGATTCGGGAGGAGGGAAAACTGATTCTGTCAACAGGAAGTGACGTAAAGCTGCAGGTGTTGCTTCCTGCTGCAGAGATGTGAGTGTGGAGAAGGAGTCTGGGAGGTTTAAGCAGAGAGGGGATGGGGGGTGGTGGAGGCTGGTTTGGGATTTGGCCTAGCAG
>VVHJ01026220.1:0-24514 GCA_015107715.1 Tylochromis polylepis
GCGTATACGACAGCGTGTACCACTTCCCACTAATATCCAACAACTTCACACAGCCATTGAAGAGGAGTGGACCAACATTCCACAAGCCACAATTGACAATCTGATAAACTCTATGCAAAGAAGATGTGTTGCACTGCATGAGGCAAATGGTGGTCACACCAGATACTGACCGGTTCTGAGTCCCCAGACCCCCAATAAAGCAAAAAACTGCACATTCCAGGGTGGCCTTTTATTGTGGGCAGTATAAGGTACACCTGTGCACTACTCATGATGTCAGATCAGCATCTTGATGTGGCACACCTGTGAGGTGGGATGGATTATCTCAGCAAAGCAGAAGTGCTCACTATCACACATTTAGACTGATTTGTGAACAATGTTTGAGAGAAATGGTAATATTGTGTATCTGGAATGAATTTTAGATCTTTAAGTCCATCTCATGGAAAATGGGAGCAGAAACAAAGGTGTTGCGTTTATATTTTTGTTGAGTATATTATGAATATTGGCGTCATGCATTACTTGATGAAGTCCCATTTTGAAGCTTGGATTTGAGCATTTTGACCGTGGTTATTTTGGTGTTTAAAGACCAAGCATCACAAGTGAGACTGGGATGTGGCTGAGAAATTACAGGAAAGTCCTCTTGTGGTAGAGATCTCTCAGTCACAAGGGCGCTATACCCTACACCTTACTGTTATTTCTCTACATTGGACCACAGTTTACAAAATTAACATGTTGTATTCAGTAAGAATTCAGACCCATCAGGAAAAAGTGTTTACTGACATCATACATTAGCAGAGTAAAAGACCTCCCTTGTAGCCCATAGAAAATACAACATGACTTCTTTTTACAACTAGAGGAGGCACCTCCTGTTGGCCATTAGCAAGTAATGCAGGTTTATAGTACTTGTATCTGACCTGAAGGCTACATCCAGTTTTTATAGCCAGTCTATATGAACTATATGGTTCATGCTCAAACACCACATAGAAAAATAATTGCTCAAAGAAGAAAGTGCAAGAAGAAGAAAGAAAGAAGCTGCATGCCTGTATGACTCTGGACACATGCGAGACTTAGACTTTTTCTAAGTAGAATGGAGCCTTTGTGTCAAATCTAATCTTTGCTATTCGTCACAGCAAATCAAGACCTGGTTGTGGGTGAGCTCTTTCAGGACTCACTGATCTTTTTTTTTTGTTTGTTTGTCTTGTTTTTTTCCTGCTATGATAAAGGTCTGTGGGCAGAGGAGTAAATATTAACACGATGGTTTTTTTTGCAGAGTGGGTTTTATTCTGAACGTTACCAGAGAGATTGACAACTTCTTCCCAGGCTTGTTTTCCTACCACAATGTGCGAGTGTACGATGAGGACGCCACTGACCTGCTGGCCCACTGGAACGACACTTACAACTTTATTGTCAAAGCCAAGTGAGAGCAAAAGAACAAACCAGTCATCTTGGGGGTGGGAGGGGGTGTGCTACTGGTGTCTAGATTCATAAAATGGGGTGAGACGGATTTTTCTTTTTTCTTGATCCAATAGGAAGAATAATTCCAAGTGCCTGGTGCACTGTAAGATGGGGGTGAGCCGGTCTGCCTCTACTGTTATTGCCTATGCAATGAAGGAATATGGCTGGTCTCTGGAGAAGGCCTATAACTTTGTCAAGCAGAAACGGAGTATAGCTCAGCCAAACGCTGGCTTCATGAGACAGCTGGCAGAGTATGAGGGAATTCTAGATGCCAGGTAAGCAGGTCTACAGTTTCACTAAGGTTTGCACTTTGCAGAGCCAAGAGATGGAACCACTGTGTTTTATGAAGCTAATTAAGATATTGTAATTCTGTATATAATTTTAGTTATTCTAGTCACACTTAAAGCCTTCTTCGCCTTCACAGCAAACAGCGTCACAACAAGCTATGGAGGCCTGGAGCAGATGAGGAGGGATCGGATGATTTGCAAGCCTCGGGCCATTGTGCTGGTGGAGAGGAAACACCGGTGCTCAGAGAAGAGGAAGCCTGGGGAGGCTGCGGGGCGTCTCCCTGTAGGGCTATGGGTCTGGAGATGGAACCTCTAGACTCTCTTAACTATAATTATTACTTTAGACGTTTGTCAGACTCCGCACTTGACAGTGAGCCCTCCACTCCAGTGCGGGGACCCCCTCTACTCGGTATGGAAAGAGTTTTTATTGAGATTGAAGACGTAGAGAGAGATGCCCTGCTGGAGGACGAGGGTTTCCCCATGGCCCATTTAGCCCTGCCTGGTGAGGGCACAGCCGCCCAGACCTGTGGACGCCTTGATCCCCTCGAGGACATGAGGCTGAGGCTCGAGTTCAGTACTTTGGAGGAAGAGGATGAGGAAGAAGCCAAGAAAGAGGAAGCTGAGATGGCAGCTTTGGCTCAAACGCCTGGAAATTCAGAGGGGAAGAAAATGGGGGAGGAGGCTGAGAGGAGCGAGGAAAGCCGGTTAGGCTTAGCTAACCTGAACACCAACAACAGTAACCGCCTAGCAGCCAAGCGCAGCTGTCCTGCAGCTTTTGATGTGAGTTAAAAAAAATTTAAAAAGCTTTTAGTTAAAAGATAAAGTCTTTAAGTTGCATTTTTTAAACACCTTTTGTCTCTGAGGTAAATGTTGTAAAGTAAACATTTTAATTAGTTTTCATGCGACTGACCGTATGCTGCATTTTCTTCCATTTTTCTCCATTTAGGACAGTGGTAGCACAGGCAACCCTTTAAAAGTGAAGCCCTCCTATCAGTCCTGTAAGGACTGCATACGTCTGCCGCAAGGGCGGCGCTGTGACCGTCCAACGGGAGGCCGTTCCCACCGCCTTAACCCCTCCCGCCACTGCATTGTCCCTTCCATATGCATAGATCCGCCTGGAACGAATTTTGCTTCCACATCAAGTCTGCAGTCTCTTTCCAGCCCTGCAGTTGTACCACCTAACTTGATCCAGCCCTCTACTCAGCTGTACCGCTGTTCCACCTGTACCCCTGATGTCACACCTGTCCCCCTAACCAACCACCAGAAACTGGCCTCGCCCATGAACTGTGAAGAGGCACCTCCTGACCACAGCTCAGTGGAGACGGAGGACATGGATGAACCGCAGGGTGAACAAGTGTTAAGGGAGTGTACTGAGGCTATCAGTGACGCTGAAGATTTAAAATTACAACCTGGTGGCGCAGTAGAGCTCCCGCAGCTGCAAATGCCAGGACTGGGGATAGAATTTGGTCTGGAACTGATGCGACAGAGGGCAGAGCAGCTCGAGAAGCTGCCAAGCATGGCCATGGAGGCCAGCTCTCAGTAGGACACCTGCCTTAACACGGTGGCTCAAGCAAAGATGAGATGAGGGAAGTGGCTTGCCATTGTCTCAGTCTCTTTGATGGCTTTGAGAAGTTAAAAAACCCGCTGCTGTGGTACCAGAAACGAAGCACCGCGCTGACCTCCACTGTAATGTCTTGGCTCCATTTAAACAAGCTGCAGAAGCTCTCTGCATTGACAGAAAGTGCTCCATCGTAGACGTCTGGCATTGAGATCCAGATGAGGTCGATTGCTTTCCCTATGTGCTTAAGGCCTGGATGCTTCAGATCAAGCCGGGATGTTTTTGAGGCCATCATGGGCTATTTGAACCGCCTTTCTCACCACACGTGCAGGATCCTCCCACTTTCCCGCTCCCCAGCCGAGACGAGCATTACGCCGCCATGTTGCCATCAGCAGACAGGTTTTGGTGCAGCAGTGGCGGTTTGTAACATGTAGTTGTAGTTCCTTTATGATTCCTGAGAGTGCTTTACTTAAATGTCGATGAAAAATAAAATACAGAAGTAGCACACTTCTGTCAGTGTACTCTGTTTCCAGTATTCATGAAGGAGCTCAATGAGTAATTATAGTTGAGCCACTGTTTCCTCGTATTACCACAGATAACTGAACCATCACTGAGCTTAACTTATATTTTACCTGCCGCAGCTGCTTTTGCATCATGAGAGAACATTTCATGTGAAAGCATACTAGTTTATATTTTTTTAAAAAAGTGGATGTGACCATAGCCTTTTTAATGCCTCTTTGTGAAGCGTCGTACCTCGGGCCGGGAACATCTCAGACTGTTTTTGGTCAAAGACTGTTTTGTTCTTTCTGCTCAGTGGCTAGTTCACCCTGACCTCCTCCAATAAAGTTAGTCTAATCATGTACTGAAAGCACTTAGATTAGCCCACGCATGACTTTGCAGTATTACACAACATATCTCCAACACATTTACACACAAATGTATCGAACAACAGCAAACTTCTATTTGAGGTTTTTAGCATTTGATTTTCTGACAATTGGTTACATTGTAAGTAACAACAAAAAAAGGTGCATTCATTCTTCAAGTGGATGTTGAATTGATTCAGCCCAACCTGATCAATCATCTTATGCATAAGAGAACGACAGGAGACAAGAAGATTGAAAGGCATTTAGACCCCAAGAGATAATTTCTGATGTAACCAAAGCTATATCACGCACGGACACTTGGATTGCATCTACAGATATTTTCAAATTCGCACAAATCACATTATTTGATTATGCACTTGAGCACAACTCTAGTATCCATTCACACCGTGCACAGTCATATTTCAGATCTATTTCGGTACATTTAACCCTAAATAATTTGAGCAAACTAAAGCAGACCCGGACATCAAAAATATATATTTTTTAATCTCTTATAAGTCTCAAGGGAGTAGTTGCATTTGTTCGCAGTGTCAAGTGGAGCCCATCCCTGTGTAATGTATAGCTTATTTGCTCTAATAATAACGTTTTATTCAAGTGTCAACTGGTTATGCTGTAAAATTTGTTCATAATATACTGTGAAATGGAAAAAAATAACTCCAGTCACTCTTATATGAAAATCGGATGATATTTATAATTTATTGTACTGGATTTCATTTATTTTAAATGCAGAGAAGGTAATCTATGATATCAAGATGATTGCAAAGCTTAGCACACAAAGGTTTTCGCACATGTGCCCCAGGCAGTTATTTCAGAGCCTTTTCTCATTTCTTATTTATACTTTTCTTCTTTCTTTCTTTCTTTGTTCTTTTTACACTGTTGCATAGCTTAAGGCTTCTTTTGGTTTATTTTTTCTAAAGCTGTTTCCTAAGTGGTGTGCCACAAATCCAAAGTTGCTGTGCCACAAGGTTTATTCTCTGTAAAATTCTGTTTGGTTGCTCTTGTGTTGATTCCCTTACTGGCACGCTGGGTGTGCTGCTAAAGGATGCCTGTTTGTCTGCAGAGAAAGCGCATGCACGATGTATTACTGTGCTTAGCACTTAAAGAGAAATGAAAACTGTGCAAAGAATGAATGCAAATCATTTGATTGTCTTCAACTGTGTATTTATTCTTTATTTTTGTGGAAATTCAGTTTGTTTTTAATTCGATAAGTATGAACAACAATGCACCTCTGTTCCTTTTTCTCCCTGAACTAACTGAATCAGAGGGAGCTGCAGGTTTGCTCCACTAATTAGATTAAAATATTTTGGTGCTCAATTTAAGCTGGTCTTTTCCTTCACATGGCCATTTGAGCATTAGGTAACACAAGAAGATTGAAAGACCTTGCAACTGAACAACTTCAGACTGAAAAAAGTTTGAATTAAGAAATTGTAACAAGTGATGAACTTGCAAAAGTTTTTGAAAGACAGATTAAGGAAATATTTGGTGTTGCAAACGTTATATGGAGCTAAAAAAATGGTATGTTTTAATGTAAGTATGAAGCCATAGCCGTTATCCAGTTAGCTTAGCTTGATGTGATGACTGGAAGCAGAAACTGCATTTATGGGTCTCTGTGTAATCCACTGATTTATAAATTCACTACTTGACATATTAGCTCACTAAAAACAAAAAAAACCCACAAATGTAAAAAAATCTTCCTTTTTTTGTTTGTTTTTGTTGTTGTTTTTAGTTTTCATGCTAAGCTAACTAGCTTTTAACTATACCAATCAAATGCCAAGGTGGTGTTGATTTTTGTCTTCAAACCGGTTGAAGTAAGCATACTTTAAAGAAATTGTTTGAAATTTGATCATGTATTAAAGGTGGGATTCCACGTTAAGCCACTTTTTAGCATTTTAATGCTCTTGGTATGTGGAGCTGATTAAGGTTGACTTTCATGTTACAAAATTCCTGCATCCCTGGACCACAGCACTATGTTTGGCTGGTTTTGTCCTTTTTTTTCTTTTCTTTTTTTTTCTATTTAAGTGCCTTAACCTCAGCCTTAGCTCTAACATAAAGCGTCACAGGCTTTGCAAATTTTCTGTGAGTGTGTTGATGTTCTGGCTTTTTGTACATTACTTAACCTCACTCCCAATAATAACCATTACCCTTTGCAATGTATAACTTAGCACATATTATAATGTATGCAAACACACTCGAGCTCATTTACAGCAGCATTTTCTCCCTCAACACACTTGATGGACTTCCATTTATTAATAGCCTCCAATAATGATGTATTTGTTTGATATTGTTGAGACTCGTGGTACATTGTATTGGTTCAATAGCTGAAGAACCTTATTTGCTGGAATGAGAACTATCATTTATATTAAACTGTTAGAGTGAATTTATCTTTGAAATTTACCAGTCTGTACATATTTTTCTCTAAAATTTGCTATTTGAGTATATTAGCTTGCAGACATGGTCAATATTTAAGAAAAAGTATTGAAAATGCTACAGTGTATTGATAAGTACTCATAATTAAGTTTTCGTGTTTGCACCACGCAAAAGATTTTATATCATCTCTAATTTAGGCAGTTTTCAGGCTCTAGGGAAAATGGCTGTGATTGTTTTATTGCATTAGTCCCAGGCATCAGGCTTCAAAATGACAATCCCACTGAAGAGCCAAGCACTGAGGACTTTAAAAACACATTGTAATGTAGGGAGGGGGTCCAGGTATTTAAGTGTATTTATAGAGCACAAGTCACCCCCAAAGCACGTGAGCTTGAGGTTGAGTGGAAGATGTAAATAAGTCAAAACCTCGCGGCGAGTAAAATTTTGTTACGTTTGATGCTTTTTGTTAACTTTTGTGTACTGTACATTGTCAATGTTCATGTGTATGCACTTTTTTTACATTTTGTTAATATGTTGTCCAGTCTAATGTTTATCATGGAAATAAACTATTTCTTCTGCGTTATCTGTGTAATCAGTTGGATTTTGCATGCATCCAGTGTAGACAACACACACTGGACAAAAGAACAATTCAATTTAAAATCAAGGCTTGTCTCATTTGTGTAAACATATAGACTCAGCAGCCACTTTGTTAGTTACAGCCTTTCAGCTGCTCATTAACACAAATATAATCAGCCAGTCACATGGCAGCAACTCTGTGTATTTAGGTGTGAAGACATGGTTACGATTACCTGTTGAAGTTCAAACCAAGCATGAGAATAGTGGAAGAAAGGTGATTTAAGTGACTTTGGATGTGGCATGCTAGTTGGTGCCCGACGGGCTCATCTGAGTGTTTCAGAAACTGCTGATCTACTGGGATTTTCCCACATAATCATCTCCAGGGCTTACAGAGAATGGTCTGAAAAAAAAGAGAAAATATCCAGTGAGCAGCAGTTCTCTGGGAGAGTGTCAGAGGAAAGCAATAATATCTCAAATAACTGCAGTGTGCAGAGGAGCATCTCCAAAAGCACAGCATGTGTAACCCTGAAACAGATGGGCTACAACAGCAGAAGACCACACCAGGTGCCACTCTTTTCAACTAAGAACAGGAAACTGAGGCTACGGTTCACTCACCAAAATAGACAATAGAAGATTGGAAAAACATTGCCTGGTCTGATGAGTCGATTTCTGCTGTCACATTTGAGTGATAGGGTCAGAATTAGGTGTAAACAAGATGAATAGGTCCATCCTGCCTTGTATCAATGAGTCAGGTGGTTGTTGGTGGTGTAATGGTGTAGGGGATCATTTCTTGGCACTATTTGTGCTCCTTAGAATCAATTGAGTATCATTTAAGCACCATAGACTACCTGAGCATTGTTGCTGACCATCTCCATCCTTTTATGACCACGGTGTACCCATCTTCTGATGGCTGCTTCTAACACTATAACACACCATGTCACAACGCTCAAATCATCTCATACTGGTTTCTTGTACAAATGGCTTCCACATTCACCAGATCTCAATCCAGTAGAGCACCTTTGGGTGTGGTGGAACAGGAGATTCTCATCTTGGAACTGCAGCAACTGTGTGATGCTGTCATGTCAACATGGATCAAAATCTCTGAGGAATGTTTCCAACATCTTGTTGAATCTTTGCCATGAAAAATTAAGTCTGTTTTTATGGGAGTTCAATCTGGTACTAGTAAGGTATACAGTAAAAAGTATCCAGTGAGTATATATCATATTTCTTTAGATGCAGTCTTGTTATGTTGGTACGTTACTACGAAAGAGAATTTAAGGGAGATGAAGTAAATCTGACCAGCAAATCTTCTGGTCTTGTCTTTCTCTTTTAGTCAAATGAACAGAGCAGAAAGCACCCTTATTGAATTAGTCAAATGAAGACAGTGTGACATCACGGGGCAGGTGACTGCTGGAGGAGCAAAAAGCCCAAAGTCCTACAGGACAACGGGCATGCGAAGCATCTGTTTGAAACATCACCCTCAGTAAGTATCTTCCTCTTTCCATCTGCTTTCTGTGAACCTTTTTAGTGTTTTCATGCCAGTGGTGCTTAGATAGTATTCAAAACTATGGACAGTTATTTGCTTGAGGAGAATTCAGAATAGTTTCAGAAAGTTTGCGTTCATTAACAGTAAAGACTACGGTAGAAAGCCTGGAGAAAAATGTATGTAACTGCCTCATAACGTTTAACAACAGAAGAATGTTCATTCAAGCTTTGAAAAGTGCCACTGCTGTATCAATATTTACTATCATTAGATGTTTAATATGAATATATAATTATATAATTACATATGTGTGGTAGAAGTTTAATGAAATATGTTTTTCAAGTTTAAGAAATACCTTATTTGAAGCTTGCAGTTTACTTAAATCCATCATGCCACCTTTAAAATTGAAGGACGTTTATCTTTTTATGACCTGCCGTACAGAAAGCTATGGAAATTTTACTGTCAAACTAGATAATGCATCTGAATATCATCCCGTTGTACTGACTGCCTGAATTTGAATTTGAGCTTGTTACTTTGTGAGTTAGCACTCTAAAGGAACAGTAATGTAGTTTTAACTGGAAAAACAAAGCCTATCCAGAGACCAGGCTAATAGTTTGGGTACTCTAAGTCACAAGTCTCTTATAAACTGTGTGCCTACTATTGAAAGCATGACAGACACATGAATGGGAAATGAAGAGGGGGTGGGGGTTTAAAAGTCAGTGTCACAGATGCCTCCGCCAGCTGCCCTTATAACACAGCCATCCCAAAATAACACTTTAGATACAGTAAAGCTGCAAGTCAAGCTCTTGGACTGTTTTTAGCCGCATAACAGATAACCAGAGCTGGAGAAATAATGATGAATGATGAATTACATCCCACCTTCCCATCAGCCACTCTCACAGTACTATTAAGAGTGTTATTTATTTAGTTTTAGATACGTATTTAAACGTATTTTTGTATGAACCAGCTTCCCACAGGCTATTACTTGAGCATCACTTTAAAGTGATCTTTAGGTTTTACAGATGTTTTAATAGAGTAATATATTTTTACATTCAAACAAACAGAATTTTTTTTTTTTAAATTGGTAAAGTTTTGCTTATCTTATGTGAAGGCAGCTAAAACAGGGGTCAAGGTTCAAGGAGAACAGTTCTGTTTTTATCTTATTTGGTATGTAGACAAGCTTAAAAGAAATGATGAGCCACTTGGTGCTCCTCAGGCTTGAAATGGCTTAAGCAGAAGTACACTCATTCCAAATCCTGAAGAGATTCGGTCAGTTTCCTCACTCCCTTTTCAGCCAGCAAAATCTGTATTGCTATGGTGATTACTTAGTGAGGAAACTTCTCATGCAGCAGCTCATGATTTGGTGTTTGAAATGAAGTCTGTGTGTGCACAAAACCACCTGATGCAACAATACACTCTCCTTGCTTTGCACTTAGTTTGCTTGAAAGCTAAGAATACCCATTCCACATAACACTGAAGCCTGTTAAGCTGTTTTCCCCTTTGTAATAATCGACCTTACACCATCCATCATCATGTCTGTGGTTAAACTCTGTTCTCATCAGACCCTGGACAAACAATTCCAGCTGACCTTTCTCTAAACCCCGTCACCAAAACAATCACAAACATTTGTAGACAGTCTGAAGGCAAGCACGCACAGCACAAGCACGCCTTGTCTCAGAAGCAGTAATTGACAGTGCATGACGCCTCACAAAGGCACAAGCTTGACTAAAATTTCTTTCCTGCATTCACAAATTATAAAAAACATGGATTAGATGCTACTGAATGCTTATTAATGTAGTGATTTAGGGTTTATGTGTTTGTTCAGTGATATTAGATTTGTTCAGACTGCCTTATCTGACCTTGGCACCTGGCAGCTGACCTCCTATCTAACTTGTCGTGTTTCCTTTTTGGCCTCCTGACTCATTGGCAGCAGCCAGACCCACTTTAATTATAGCCGCTACAGCATTCCTCTTTGACAGAATAGGAAGAGATGGAGAAAGAGGCCTCAGGAGGGCAGGCATGAACAGTGCAGAAGATTATACAAAACTTGAGAAAGAGTCAAGATAGTTAATAATGATAGCGTCTGTTGTGGGATTTCATTTCACTGGGATGGGCAGGCAAGCCATCCGTGTGACTTCATTGTGCCATGCTGAATCTTGAGATGTCCCTAACGCTCTTTTCCTAATGCTAAGACAGAGCAACAGCCATGGGCCAGAAGCTGGAGAGGCTGTCGGAAAAAGACGAAGACTCACTTGATAACTCTGACTGTTCAGAGCAAACCGGAGATACACAGCAGACAGAGGTAGCAGAACAAGATGAGGGCAAATATCAGGATGACAGCAGTTTTGTCACCCCGCGGGGTATTAGTGAGATTAGTGGGATCAGTGGCAGCAGCCTAGCCACTGGGAAAGCAGGGGAGCACAAAGTCACGTCTCCATGGACAGACTCTCAAAGTGGGCAGCCAATCAGGCTTCTAGGTCAGCAGGAGCACCCTCTGAACACCGGGATAGAGTGGGTGGGTGGAGTAAGTGGGACTACAGAGAAGTCAAAAACTGTCCCAAAGGCTAAGGAGACTAGACAAACGTTCGGTAAAAAGCAAGGCTCTGAGAATAAGGCTGTGGCCTGTGCTGAGACTACAGCCATGGAGAAATCAGCCTCATGCAATCCCACTACTGAGGAAGACTTTGTGGTTCTTGAGAAGGATGAGACATGGACGTCACCGGAAGGGGGAAACGATATTGTTTTGAGGCACAGGATAAACACAGAAAAGCCTGAATCACTAAATAAAAGAGGAAGTAAGGAAGACACCCCTGATACCTGCAATGACGATAACTTTATACATCCTTCCAAGAATACCCCTCGGGAAAAGGGTAATGAAAAGAAAAGCAGAGGAAACTCTGACACACTTTTAATGGCAGCTGACACACATGCTAGGACTTCACCCACAGCCTGTTTTGAGAGGGAAATGGGTCAACGTTTGGCTGAAGTGACAGGCAGCAGGTGTCAGCTAAAAGGAGCTGGTCATGTTGGAGCTGGAGCCCAGAGTGAGACAACTGGTAGCGGAATAGCAGAGGGGGAGCAAAACTTGAGAGACCACACCAAGGAGAAAGTTTTTACTCACATCCAGCAGGAGCACCTGTCAACGCTAAACAAATCCAAAAGTCAGAATAAGGAAAGCCACAGTTCGGGGTTTCTTGCACAAAGACAACAAGTGGATCAGTCGTACCAGAACAGGTTTGCTGGGGCTGTGTATAAGAGGGCTAAAGCAGGGGTCACGGGCAGTCTTTCTGCATGCACCAAGAAAGATGACAGCCAAGCGGTCGGCAAAGCTGCCAACTCTATAACACCACTACTGCAAGACAATCCCCCATTTACAGTGGAAGAATGTGATTTGATCCCTTGTCCTCCTCTGCCAGAGAATGGAGGCTGTGATGGAAAGATACAGGTTGCAAGCCTAAAGAAGGAGAGCGAGCTTGTTTGCTTCTCTGCTGTCATCACCCCTTCACCTTTAACTCATGTGATGCCCAATAGAGACACAACAATGGCGAAGCAGCTTGACACAACTGCAGTCAGTTCAACAATGGGACCAGACACCACGTCCAACAAAGATGAATCGGTGACAAAAGAAAAGTCCAAAATCAAAGGTCCACCGCCACCGGTTCCCAAAAAGCCTAAAAATCCATTTATAAAGCTGAAAACTGCACAGTTAATGTCCACAGATGTGCAAAGACGAGGAAAGGAACATCTGCATTCAGAGGAGAGGGTCAAGAGGAGACACACTTTTCATTTTAACAGAGACCTTCCGTGCAGCACTCCAGCTAATCAGGACATGTGCTTACTGTGGGATGAAAAGGGCACTTACACCGTGCCAGCTAACATTCGTCGACTCTCTGCTGACCTTAGCCCTTGGGACCATCTTTCACTGAGGCACATGGATGACCGGTATGGAGATATGATTGATTTCAAGTACTGTGTGCGAATGGCAAATCTGTCTCCAGAGGAAGAGACTCAAAACTTGGACATGTGGCAGAAAAGAATATTCCCAGAGAGACGGACCAGAAGTAAATGGTCGCCTCCGCCCTACGCACAAAAGCCCTCGAATCCACTTGAGACGCTTCCCAAACCGGAGATCACAGCTGAGAATGAAGGTGAAAGACCAAACCCTGCATCTTCAGGGAAAAAAGAAATAGACCCAGAGGTCCTTCCTGAAAGAGCCCACACACAGGTCAGTGACCATAACCACGTTAACTACGCTTACCATAAAGATATAAGTGATCGCAGCACTGAGAGAGATGCAGGGAATGGCAGTGAGATTGGTTCCTACAAGCCTGTGGCAAAAATTATCAGAGAAGCAAACCAAATGCAGAGACATCAGGCCTGGCGGGGACCTGAAGGGCCCAAAGCTCCAGTTTGTGTGACAGAGCAGAGTCCGAGCATCAAAGTATCCCAAATGAAGAACGCCTTTGATGTCCCAAAGAAATCCAAAGAAAGGCCAGCAGAAGTGCAACAGTCTCCAAAGAAAGGTAAGTTCTTATATGTATTTTGTCAAACCAATTATGCAAGCAATTATGTTGACTTTCACTTAAAATAGTTATCTCGTGGTATGTGAAATCTATTAGAAATTTCATTTGATCAACTCAAAAATTTATGCTCAACGTAAGGTCATGGTTGTCTACATAAAGTTGGGCTGATTAAGACTGATGGTGACCTTCTGAAATTGTGCTTGAGTGCCAGTTATTTGGAGGGGAAAAAAATCATTTTAAGTTTTTCCATAATATATTTTAATTTGATAAGCCAGAGAAGGATTTGCAGCAGTTCCCTGCAACTCTAAGAAGTGTTCTTTTAGCCTCTTTAAGTAGTTTGTTTCGGTTTTAAGTCTGACCTTTAAAGTTATAACCCTCGTGGACAGGATTAAACAGTTGACAGATAGAGCTAGCAGGAGGCTGATGAGTAGTGGACAAGTAGTGGAGCTAGATATTTCTTTGAAGAGCTAAAAGCAATAACAATAGACCGAAAACAGCTCCATATCAGTGTTAATGACACTGTCGTGGATAGCAAACCTAATTAACTGTGGGCTAACAAAGCAGTAATGTTCTGCTTTCACCTATATTTTTGTATTTACAGCAAGCCATTTACTCATGCTGAGTGAAACAGAAGTCTACAATAAGATCTAGGTAATGAACAGCAGTCACAAACCGCATACTCTAGTTCACCCCAAGGTGTTAATGTGAATATTAATGTAATAGACCACCTTATAATCCCAGTGGCAGTCTTGGAAACTGTCCATGATTTTTTCCCACCTTCTGTTGACACATAGTGGGATAGGCTCCAAAGCCCTTGTCCTTATGTAACAAGCGGGAAAAGAAAATGGAAATGCACAATTAGAAATTAATGAGAAGTCAGTGTTGACCTTTATGAAGACATGATGATGGGAATGAAAGGCCTGAAATAGGCCTGATACTTTCTTATCTATCCCAAAGGTCAATAACTAACTTTAAAAAAAAACTGAATCAGACATGTAATTACGAGTCCTTAAGGACTAAGTAAAGTGCTATACAAATACAGGCCATTTTTACGAGACTGCATAAAAACAACTGAACCCTTTATTTTAGGCATCAACTAGCAATAAGGGAAACTGTTTCTATCACAAACATCTAAACATGAGGACAAGTCTAACACACATCTCCCCATCTTTGGCGAATCTCTCAAGCTCGTCCAGATTTAATGGTCTTATAGCAAAAATCTTGGTCTTCAGTTCATGCCACAGATTTTTCTAATTTGTGCAATACACCAGTAATGTGGAGGTAGTTCTTCACGAGGAGCAGCATATGTTTTGGGTCGTTGTCGTGTTGGAAGACAAAGTAACAACTCAGATCCAGTTTTGCTGCTGACTGCTTGAGTTTTTCTTTCAAAATCTTCACACATCCTTTTTTCTTCATGAGTCCTCCCACCTCAATGAGCTGTCCAGTTCCAGACAAATTGAAGAATACCCACTTCTACCACCATGAGCCACTGTAGGGATGGTGTTCTTTGGGTTGTATGCCTCTCCCTTCTCTGTGGCCAAAGTTTGATTTGGTCTCATCTCACCAAAGAACATGTTTACATTATTCATAATCTCCAGGTTGTCCTTGGCATACTTCACTCTGGTTTGAAGGTGTCTCTTCTGCAGAAGTGGAATTTTTCTTGCTCTGCAACCTCACAGTCCCTTCCTGTGCAGGGTTCTAGTGATTGTCTTCTTTGAGACTACAATTTCCAACCTTGCTAAGTCATTCACTCGTGTCCTGGCAGTTGTTCTGGGATCTTTATTCACATCTCTCTCCAGTTGTCTTTCCAGAGTCTTTGACATCTTTTGCATCCCACCTTAGTTCTCATTCCAGCTTGGCAATACTGTGATAACTTTGTATATCCACCTCCTGCTTTGTGAGAATCTTTTTTTTTTTTTTCTCAAGCCTAAACTGATTTCTTTTGTTTTTGGCACAATGTTTTCTCAAGCAACAGGTCAAACCCTTGCCAAAGTTTTTATAGTGTGCGTAAACTGGAAGCTAACCCTCAGTTTTAACTTGATTTTACAAGCTTTGTGCATTATAATGTTAAAGCACATCATTGCATACCAGTGGTTTGTGCTATGGCTCAATAAAAAGGTCAGTTTTTGTTTAGAAATGTTATGTTGAAAATCCTTTACTCTGCAAAAAAAAAAGCACCTGGGAAAATCTTTACAAAAACTTTAAATCTGATGGAGAAGAGGCTGATACTTTTGTCCTCATCTGTACTTAAGTGCTTTGAATATGTTCAGTGAAAATATAGTCACTGAATTCAACAAAGGCAACATTTAATGCCTGATTCCCCTTGTTAGGCTGGGTCCTAGAGGTCGGCGGAGCAATCCAAATATTGATCGTATCGATACCAACACTGGTATTGGATGGATACTAATGCAATAGGATCGATAATTTGTTTCTATCTTCTTCAGTTCAATTCAGTTTTATTTATATAGCGCCAAATCACAACAGTCGCCTCAAGACGCTTTATATTGTAAGGTAGCCCTTACAATAATACATACAAAGAAAAACCCAACAATCATATGACCCCCTATGAGCAAGCACTTTGGCGACAGTGGGAAGGAAAAACTCCCTTTTAACAGGAAGAAACCTCCGGCAGAACCAGGCTCAGGGAGGGGCGGCCATCTGTCGTGACTGGTTGGGGTGAGAGAAGGAAGACAGGATAAAAGACATGCTGTGGAAGAGAGACAGAGATTAATAACAAGTATGTGTGTATATGTTCTTCAGTATGTATCCAACCGAATTGTGTTACATATTTTTTTAATGAAACCAATTCACCTTAAACATGCACTGTGAAAAATGGCTGAACCTTTTTGTGCCGACTGTCACGTCTATTTTATATATATAGGCTATAGCACAAACAACAGAAGTTGACCCAATGTGCTTTAGAGAAAGGCACATCTACATTCCAGGTCTCCCCCCCAAAAAATCCAGTTTCAAAATACATAAAAAGTTGAAAGGTGTGTTTTGATGTGTTAAGTAAGTATTGTGGAAAGTACAAATCACAGTGATTTCATGATTATTAAACATAAGGTGCCCATATAGGTTGAAAGTACTGGTATCGGTAATACTGGCCCTCTATTTACTTGATATTGGATCAATACCAAAATTTGCAGTACAAAACAGTACTAATGAGTGCCCGGGGGTTTCTTTTTCGTGTTTTTGGACTGGACTGGACAGGCTGGTGGGTGGGAGGGATGGGAGAGAGGGGGAGGGGAGGAACCCATCATACAAAAGATGCTCCTGCTTTTTCACATTTTTTGCACTGAACGAAAATTTTCAGAATGTCTCCTTAAACAGAAACACGAGGATACAGTGAAGACACCCAGTTCTCCAGCAAACCCCATCCCCTTTATTCAGAAGCAAAGAAAAAAATCCGACTTTTCGTTTGCGCATGTGCCTAAGCCAGTCGTCAGCGTATCCTATTGAATTCAATAACGAGATGAGAATAGACGAATACTAGTCTTCCGCAGGTGAGGAGCGGGCTAGAGATGCTGTGTTTGCCATCTGGCATCCTGAAATACCACTAAATTTTTTTTTAAAAACTGCCTCTGGCTACCCATCTGTAGTGAAGAAAGGGGAATAAGAGCGTTGCGGCTGGGCTTCTTTTTTTTTTTTCTTCCTTTTTTTCTTTTTTGTGGTGAAGTCAAGGGATACTAGCAACGTCCTGCAGGATAGGGGCCCGCCTAAACTACCACATTCATGTGTTGTGATTGATTTGCCCCCCTCCCCCTTCCCCGTGCGTACGAAAAATCTTGCATAGATTTAGGAGGTAAGAAAGAGTGATATTGTGCATTTTGCGTGTTATATATCAGTGGTTTGTTGTGCAGCATCTGTGTAGCTCGCTGGATGGGGTTGAGAATGGGAGCAGCCAAAAAAAGAAAGGGGGAAAAAAAAAAACCTTTGGGTGGAAATAGCTGCACTTGCGTCAGCTGGCAGAGCTCCACCGCAGCTAACGGTTAGCAGCTAGCCGTTAGGCTGCAACACTCGCTTCCCAACTAGAGCAGCGGTAGTTCGTGGCAGGTAAACGCTAAGTGAACCACACACAAACCCCGCATGTGTGAGGAAAAACACTCCCCGCCCGTCGCCTCCTACTCACTGGCGGTGAAACGCTTGCGTGCCCGCCGCTGCTGGTGACCCAGCCCCGGCCCACCGGCACAGCTGCCGAGCCCCCCCCCGCTGCCGCCCAAGCCCCGGCAGTGCGGCGGAACAGCGTCTGCGTTTATCACCTTCCCCTGAACCGTTTAAATTTTAGTCTGCTACACCGTATTTGGTTAAAGCTTAGGATAAACTTTGCTTTGTGCTGTGTTTCTTGGATATCTCTGGGGAGTGCTCCCCAAAAATCCTAGACTGACCAAAACACACATCTCCACCCCCTCTTCTTCTTCTTCTTCTTTAACGTTATGTTAGCCGGTTTTGCTAAAAGCACGTAAAGCTTCTATATAACGGTAATTATCTACTTTGAAATGTCTGAAGAGGTCATTTAAAAACACAAGTGAACGTTGTCTGCTAAATAAAATGATCAGTATATAACTGATTTAAAGATGAAGAGGAGGCGGAGGGCGGCGGGGACGTGCCGAGCTTTGTGGTTTTGTCGGCTAACGTTAGCCAGCAACCTTTGTTTAACGCTAGCACAGCGCCTCCAATGAATACGACGTGTGCGAATACTCAGCCTTTAATTTTAAAATATATATCCAATATATGTGGCTATTATTATAGACTAAAGCTGAACTGGATTTAAAGTGGCAGTATCGCACACACCCATTTAATCACAATTGCCCAGACTGTGAGTATAGCAGCCAGGGAGGCCAGATGCCTTGGGGGGGGCTGCTGACTGCATCTTTTTAGCATCACACACCAAACTGTCCTCCTTCTGACTCTCGGACCACAAAATGTTAGCACTAGTCTTTACCTGCAGCGTCAAGGCTAAATAGTGTGTGCTCTGCTGTTTGTAAGGCCACCATCATGCTCAGTGATGTGTGTGTTGGGTTGGGTGGTGGAGGGCAGAGAGCATCATTTTAAATAAGTAGCATCAAGTGAAGCCTGCGGGGTTGTGAGGCATCTCATCTTGTCAGGTGAATATGTGGAGTGAAGGTGACTGCTGCTGAATGGAGATCTAATATTGACTGAGGGAACATGCTGTTCCGATGGGCTGTAAACAGTAGCTCTTTGCTGTTCAAGCATAATGCATCCCTGCAGCAATGTGGTCTGTGTTTGCAGCTTT
Organism: Tylochromis polylepis; assembly: GCA_015107715.1. NCBI lineage: Eukaryota > Metazoa > Chordata > Actinopteri > Cichliformes > Cichlidae > Tylochromis > Tylochromis polylepis. The sequence continues at coordinate 18,382 of VVHJ01026220.1, forward strand.
GGGAATTGCCATGGGAATTTCCAGAGCAAGCATTGCATTTCTAGGAAGAGTAATTCACCTCTTCCTTTTATTGCACAAAGGTGTGATAATATTTGCAGATAGAAGTGCTTTTAAGGCATTATCAGTGCACTCCATATCGGCAGTATAGACTGTGGCTGGTGAGGTCTTTGTCTACACACTAAATGTGAATTAAAAAGCAGCCACATTATTATACGTGACGCAGCAAAACTACAGAAGAGTCAATCCTGATCTGTACACATGCACACAGTCCTGAAGTCTAACCAGCCCGAATAATCAAAGACATCCATTCGGTGTGGGTGTAAAATGGGCTTTACAGCGTCAATCTTATCTTGACACATTGAGATTGGTGAGACTGGAGCAGCTCATCCTGCTTTAAATGTCATTAAAATCAGTAAAACTCTGGAGAAACTTATTTGCAAAGCAGGCTCTTGGTGTTTTGTTTTTTTAACTAAACTACAAAAAAGAATGATGTAATCAAAAATAATGCATGATTCAGCTTTCAATTTTCAGAATCTGTGGCTCGATGTGTGAAAGCAGGTGGGTTTGGTGTGTTGACAGACCTGTGGATGTCAGGAGGGAAAAAAGAAAGCCTACAGCTTGTGTAATGCTCAGTCAGTTCAGACTGGCACCTTAATTACTGTCCTGAGACATGATGTTTCCCACATAATTACACAATAAAGCCTGTCACTAAAACGGCATAAAAGTCCTGAAGACTGAGAGTTTGGGAATTACAATAGACGGTGCCAAAGACAAGTCAGGGTTAACTTCATGAGATGTCTGCACTTATTACTTGCTGACTTGAGCCTGAATTAAATAAGAAATGGGAGTAATGCGCTTAAAGACACACAGAGCTCCAGCGTGCATCAACAATTCAGATCATAACCAGAATCTTGGAGCAACAACAGGCCATCTGTGGTGCGCTCACAGGAACTGATGCAGCAGTTTAAAAATATAACATCCGCGATGACAGGGCTGAACTTTCGTTCCTGCATCTGAATCAATAGACCCAAAAATACATTTTATATATACATGTTTAGGACTTGAAATGAACCGCCTTGGGGTGTTTTTAATATACCCGTCTAATGTGTACGTGTCACACACATGGCATGCAAGATGTGTCTTCTTGTATGGTTTTACCTCGTAGCATTTGCCAGTAGGTAGAGCTGACTTGTTTCCTCTGCATGCACAGGACCAAATTTAGTCACAGTTAATGAACATAATGTGAGATGAGTCTGTGCTGGCACTAAACCAAAGTTACCCCGAGGTATTTGTTTCTCCGGGATGCTCATTGTCAGATTTGTGCAGACCAAAAGGCCACTTTAAGCGTTGGTTTTCACTTGTGTAGCAAACTGTTGTTATTTAATTAGGACATTTGCCTGCAAAATGCACGAAACTCTGAACTTCCTGAGCTCTTATTCCTCTCTGCAGATATGATGCGGCGAGTTGTGCGACAGAGCAAGTTCCGTCACGTGTTCGGCCAGGCCGTGAGGAACGACCAGTGCTACGATGACATCCGTGTGTCCAGGGTCACGTGGGATAGCTCCTTCTGTGCCGTCAACCCCAAGTTTGTTGCCATCATCATAGAGGCCAGCGGGGGAGGTGCTTTTCTCGTACTTCCGCTCCAAAAGGTGAGATGCCTTGCTTCCATCATTGTCAAAGAGTTGTGAGGGCAGATGCATTTAAATAATATTATTTAGAAGTATGCAGTCGTGTGGTGTGATTCGTGATGTTCTTTCTTCCGCTGTGGTGGGAAATCATTTTGTTACAAAGTGTGCCTCAAATGGTGTTCATGTGATATGAAAGTGCAGCGTTTTTTCACTTTAAATGCAGTTCACATCAGTATCCGAGTGGTAATTAATATTCAGAACTGGCCAAACAAGCTAACACCACGGCAACACTGAATAGATAGAAACAGCTACTGTGCGAAGGCTGTTATACTTTATGCACCTCATGAATAAGAATGCATGTAATTGTTACATTTCAGAGTTCACCACTAATAACTGCAAGGAAAACAAGATGGGGTGGGGGGGTCATCTCAGTGGCCACTAATTAGTTGATCTACTGAGAGAATGTGTATAAGCAGCACCTAACAGGGCACAACATCAGAGAAGTGTTAAGTTCTATAACTCGATATGCTCTCCAACCACTTTATTAGGTACTAGTACCAGAATCTTGGAACACCTTCAGCAAGGCGGACTGAGATCTGGTGACTGTGGAGACCACTTGAGATTTGTGACATGGTTACACCACCACCAAAAGCTTAAATGTTGGTACAAGGCAGGATGGATCCGTGCTTTCATGTTGTTTAGATTGAATTTTGACTCTATCACCTGAACTGCGACTCATCAGAGCAGGAAATGTTTTTTCCAGTGTGATGTTGTCCAACTTTGGGGAACCCGTGTAAATTGAAGGTTCATTTTCTTTTAGCTTAGTTTTAAGCTGACAGTGGTGACACCTGATGTGGTCTTCTGTTGATGTAGCACATCTGCTTCACGGTTTGAGCCGTTGTATATTAACAGATTCTTTTTTTAACTGCTGACATCACCAAAATATTTTCACCCAAAGTAATTCTGCTCACTGGATAGTTTCCCATTGTCTGCAAACCCAAGAAATGGTTGTACAGGGAAAATCCTAGCAGACCAGCAGTTTCTTAAATACTCAGACCAGACCAGCTGGCAACTCGGCTGAAGGCCGATTTGAACTTATGGATATGATGTGATTGAGGTGTTTCATAATGATACTGGAAATGTTTTTGGTCTTAACATCAAAGGCAGAAATCGTGGCTTTAAATGTCAGGTAAGAAAAAGACTCTTTTAGAGAACTGGTCCTGGTTCAAAAATTGGACACTGAGAGCATAAAGCTTACCCAGAGGCACAGGGGGCGTTGCAGCACACTGTGTCATTCAGAACATGTAGTAAATCAACCATGAATGCCGGCTCTTCAGTGCGCTGCTGCTGTTAGCCTGAGGCGTCATATCTGTAGTAGAAACTGTAGATAATCAGTGTTTAAATTGGCACGATTCTAAAGGCATTCAGTTTGTATCATGTTACAGTCGTATCAGTCAACACATAATCCACACAGAGGACAGCTGCTCTGACATTATTTTAGGCTGCTTGGATGACTAGGTTATAGTCACTGCTCAGTGTCCTACATCTGGAGTAAAGTGCTTTTACTTTGAGTCTTGTGGAAATGACAGAAATTAAAAGTTTTTACTGTGTCTGCACATGAAAATGATACTTGGCTATCAGATTTTAAGTAAATAACTAAAGAGCATTAAACTGATCTCCCATCTGCAGCAAGTTGTTTTGTAGCTGAATATCAAAGTTCATCTCCTCACAGGGTCGACGCGCACAAATGAATTCAGTCTTTAGAAAACATCGTGAAATGTTAGGTGCTCTTGTTACTGGTTGTAAAGGGTTAAATGTCACTAAACAGACTTTTGTGAATGAACACGTGTCTTACACTAAAATTCAACAGGACTGAATCGCTTCTGTTGGCAATTTTCGCCTATTTTTAACTCCTATCAGCTAGCTAGACTTGACTGCGCTGCCTTAGCTCACACTCTTTGACCTCTTTATAATAAGCTTGTGCTTTGTCTTGTAGACTGGCCGTATAGACAAGGCCTACCCAACAGTATGTGGTCACACGGGCCCAGTGTTGGACATCGAGTGGTGTCCTCACAATGACCACATCATTGCTAGCAGCTCAGAAGACTGCACTGTCATGGTAAGAACATGAGATTTGATCTTTCTTGGGGTTTTTATGGTTTATGCTTTAGTATTTAACAGATCTGTACTTTAAGTGCAGTTGCACTTTACAGTTTATGTATTGTAACAATGTGCTGCATAATATGAGAGAAAATAGGATGTTGTTATAAACTAGAATAGTGTTAATATACCATTGTCAAGCTTGCACTACTTTCTGTGTTTCTGGGTTTTAATATTTATTTAAAAACATCTTTATTCAGCAGATTTTCTCTAACTTTCTTTGTCCGGTGTAGGTCTGGCAGATACCTGAGAACGGACTGGAATCTCCCCTTTCAGAGCCTGTGGTTGTGTTAGAGGGCCACTCTAAAAGGGTCGGCATTGTGTCTTGGCACCCCACCGCACGCAATGTTCTTCTCAGCGCAGGTAACCTTTACCTGAAGCTTTGGAACAATCCATTTGCTCCAAGTGCAGTAATGCTGTCTGTGTGGGTAACTCGTCCTCTGCACACAGCTGAACTCCAGATCTGACCGATTATCTCGACCCCCTTCCATTGCATTGCTCCGTGTGGTGTAAAGTGCTGAAAATAAACTCGGACAAAGAGCCACGTGCGTTCACACTGTGCGTGTCCATTTTAGGGTGCGACAATCAGATCATCATCTGGAATGTGGGCACGGGAGAGGCCATGATAAACCTGGAGGACATGCACCCTGATGTTATCTTTAGTGTCAGCTGGAGCCGCAACGGCAGCCTGCTCTGCACCGCCTGCAAGGACAAGAAGGTCCGCGTCATCGACCCTCGTAAAAAAAAGATTGTGGCGGTAAGTGAAAGCTCTGAGGGATTCGGGGGCCGTAGCGCTTCACTTCAAAGCACTGATCACCAAGCCTGACAAGTGTGTTTCTGTTTTAAGGAGAAGGACAAAGCTCACGAGGGAGCTCGGCCAATGAGAGCAATCTTTTTAGCAGATGGAAACATTTTCACCACTGGATTCAGCCGTATGAGCGAGCGCCAGCTAGCCCTCTGGAAAACTGTATGTCACTGAAGTCATTTAATACTGAACACACTGATACATCACATTACGCTGTTATCCTCATGACACTCCTATCTTTTAAAGTAATGTTAGGGTTAGGGAATTTTGCTTTCTGTCCAATAATACACATCAAAATATCAGGCGCCTCGTCAGTTTCTCCTGTTCTGATTGTGACAGGAGGAGCATTTAGCTGTACTCTGAGGTTATGACACCTCATCTCCAGCTGGGGGCAGTAAAATCAAAGTCTAACAAGGGCAGGTCTATTAGACAGAAGTCATTTTTCATGTAGTGACAGGCAGTAAAATAAAACGATTCAATCACTGCTCATAAATCATACGGCTAAATGTTCTCCAACACTATGCTGTCACTACATGGGAGCAACTTTGTGTTTCCAGGATAGCATGGATGAACCAATATGTGTTCAAGAGATGGACACCAGTAATGGAGTCCTGCTGCCCTTCTATGACCCTGACACCAACATAGTTTACCTGTGTGGAAAGGTAATCAACCTCTTATTTACAAACGTTTTTTTTAATTACCCTTTATCACTCTTTTCACAAACTTAACTTTAAGCTGTGACTGTGTCCTCAGGGTGACAGCAGCATTCGGTACTTTGAGATAACTGATGAGGCACCATTCGTTCACTACCTCAACACCTTTTCCACCAAGGAGCCCCAAAGGGGCATGGGGTACATGCCGAAAAGAGGTCTGGATGTCAACAAATGTGAAATAGCAAGGTACTGCAGTAATAAATTTTCAAAGTGCCTCTGGGGATTCTGTAGAAAATGTCTTCACACACATAAAACCTGATGCAGAAGAACACCACTCGAGCTTGTCTTTATTAGTATCTGTGTTTTGGGCCTATACCAAATGGTAAATGGACCGGTACCTATATAGTGCTTTTCTATTTGATGTGCAAGATTAACTAAAAACTAAGATTAGATGTGAAAACCCATTTTAGTTAATTAAAATGAATATGAGATGTGTGTGGGGGGGGGTAAGCTAAATGAAATGATTTTTTTTTTAAATTGGAAACCGAACTAAAATAAAATAAAAATATAAAGGAAATATCATTAGTTTTACTTTCTTACAAAAATTTATTACAACTTGTCTGATGAGTCTTTGATGGACGTGTTTATTGAGACAAGCAAGTCTGTGAGTCGACCGCTTTTATTTTAATACCTGTACTGAGTTTACTCAATCTTGCCTCTGACATATGCCCTTCATACAATAGTAACTAAAAAGACTAAAACTAACTGTGAAACTATTAAAACTACTGAGCATAAAAAACTCAATTGAATAAAAAAGAACTAATTAATATATATATATATATATATATATATATATATATATATATATATATATATGAGAACATAAA
>VVHJ01026220.1:37026-60679 GCA_015107715.1 Tylochromis polylepis
TCCCTGCCCCCACAGCACATTATAAACTCCCACATAACAAGAACAATCTGTGTGCAGGCCAGAGAGCTCAGACACTCTCAGGGAAACTGAGGGGGGAGGAGAACAGTGGAGAGGCAGAAGGAGGGATTTCTCCTCATGGTAAACTGCATTTTTTTTAAATACCCAGACAAACCTCCACACTGAAACCTGAAACTTGCGGAGGGGGCGTGCTTCACCGAGAATTCACCGCTCTTTGCTGTGCTAAGTTCACTTTTTCCAGTCTCATCCTCCTCCTTCTGAGGGCATTTCAGCAGACAGCTCTTCTTCTGCAGTGGATGGTGAGTCAAATGTGTCATTTCATAAGGTTTTGTCCTTAAAATTCAATTACAGAATCTTGACATCTTGTTTGACAGCATCATGATAGTATCGGAGAAGGATCCAAATTCAGGGATTCGGAACATGATAATAAAAAAGTAGAGACAAAGTTCAAATTTAGATATTAAAAGTTTTAGACATCATGTTGGCAAATAAAATAGTCACACTAAATCTGCTGAGTGAAGATTTGTTTCTTGTGTGCTTATGACCTCCTTCTGTGCATGTCACTGTGTCAGTGTATATTAGGTCTGGGGTGAGCAGGGTGATTAATTTGAAGAAAAAAGAAAAAAAACAACAACATCAGAACCCGTTTCCCAGACTTTCATGTCTCGCAGCTTGCACGCAGATGGCGCATAAAGATTTGGGAGACAGACTGAGCACGTAGCTTAATGTGATCAAAGTTTTAAAAAAATGGTTGATTCAATCAAGTTGCAAACACACATATTCTCCCTTATAACTTCTTGTGGGAGCAAGTCATGTAAGATAGTTTTTGTTATATTTGACACTTTTTAAGTTCTTAGTTTTTCTGCTAAATCAACACCTCTGGGATTAACGATACACTCAATATATGTTATACAAATATGTAAAAAGGTGAGGCCTAGCAAAAAGATTTAATTTGCAGAGATTTGGTTGATTTGCTTTAGATACAATTCAATGGTCACTTACATGTTGCTAGTACTGGATTGGACGCACTTCAGAGTTTTCATGGCAGAGATTCAAAAAGGTGCTGGGAACATTCCTCAGAGATTTTAGTCCATATTAACATGACAGCACACAGCTGCTGCAGCTTTGTCTCATCCATGATTTGAATCTCCCGTTCCACCACATCCCATCCACTGGATCGAAATTTCATTCTCATGATTAAGAAACCAGTTTGAGAGGTACTGACCTCTGTGTTATCCTGCTGGAAGCAGGTGGGCACACTGTGGTCATAAAAGGGATGGAGATAATCAGCAACAAAAGTCAGGTAGGCTGCTGCATTTAAACGATTCTCAGTTGGAGCTATTAGGTCCAAAGTGTGCCAAGAAGCCATCAGCCTACGCTACTGATGCAAGGCAGGATGGATCCATGCTTTCATGTTGTTTATACTAAATTGTGACCTTAGCACCTGAATTTCATCAAACTAAACAATGTTTTTCCACGCTTGTCTTCTTGTCTGGTGTGGTCTTCTGCTGCTGTAGCCCATCTGCTTGAAGAGAGATGCTCTTCTGCATACCTCGGTCGTGATCATTTTATTGTTGCCGTCTTATCTGTTCGAAGCAGTCTGGCCATTCTCCTCCTATTCTGGGATTAACAAGGCATTTTCACCCAGAGAACTGCTGCTCACTGGAGAGTTTCTCTTTATCGGCCCACTCTCTTTAAACCCTAGAGAAGATCATGTGGGAAAATCCAGTAGATCAACAGTTTCTGAAACACTCAGACCAGCCCGTCTGACACAAACAACAAAGTCACTTAAATCACCTTTCTTTCTTATTCTGATGTTGGGTTTGAACTGTAACAGATCAGTGCTGCCATGTGACTGATTGATTAGAAATTTGCATTGACGAGCAGTTGAAAGTGTGTGCCTAATAAAGTGGCAATAAGCGTATAAGGCTTATAGTACTCAATATTGAAGGTATCGTGCAGTTTACATGTATTTCTTTCAACATGTAAACTAATCAACTAACCCAGAGCTAGTCAGTCATTCATCTTGGTTTTTATCTTTGTTTTTATTGTAAAGCAGACTGAATGTCTCAAGAGCAGCACTAAATGAGCAGATATATTTACTTTTCAGAAAAAAGATGTTACCCAAATTCACACAAAGCACAAATTCTCTTCACGTATGTCACTGACGTTAAGTGTTATTTACAGATCCTGAGGGGAAATGCCGCTCCTGATGGCCCTTCATCACATTGGTCTGTGCGTGGTGCTTTGCATCAGCAGCAGCCTGTCCACACCTCTGCTTTACTCCGATACACTGGAGGGAAGTATAGATGAGGAAGAGTTCAATAACTTCAATTTATATCTGCCTATTACCAATGTCTCCACGGAGTACCAAACCGCACCTGCCAACACAGCCCACGAGGAAACTGACTTTCTGAATCAGCTTGTGAACTTTCTTAAGGAGAACATGCTCCTCATCCTCGTTGCAGCCAGTCTTATCCTTCTCGTTTTCCTTATCATCTGCGGGGCAGTTTTCATGAGCCACAGACGCAAAGTCAATGCCTACTACCCTTCCTCCTTCCCTTCAAAAATGTATGTGGACCACAGGGATAAAAGTGGAGGTGCTAAACCCTTTAACGAAGTTCAAGAAAAAGCTTCCCTGGGGCAGGAAAGTGAGCCAGTGGACTCTCACAAGCAGCTCCAGGCTGACATTATGAGGGCTGCTAAGAGCCTGCGCACTCCAAATAAATCTGTTGATGCTGCAGACAGAAGCAATCCCAGTCAGAAAGTAGCAGACCACAGTCCCGAGGACAGCTCAAAAACAGATGGCAGCATCCTAGACCAGCTCCCAAGTCTCCCAGAGGAAAAGGAGCCGAGCGAGCTTTCCGACAGTGAGGCCGCCACCACAGAGGGCAGGTCAGAGCCGAGTCCTCCTCAGCTGCCTCAGTCAGAGGAAGGCGATTCACAAGAGCCTTTGACGGACAGGAGTCTGCGGCCCTCCTCTCTGCACATTCACAATGACTCTGCCACACTTCAGCTCATTGCAGGGGAGAAAACTGCCTTCTAAGAAATCAGATTTGTCTAGAAAACCTTCAAAGATTTCTGCAGGTTTTTATTTGAGGAAATGCAGAGAGGTTACTAAAAATACACACAGGCAGAGTTGCAGATGATACATGATACACTCTCTTCATGCACCTTTGTACAAGTTTCACGGTACAAAAATATTATATTAGTGGTTTTTGTGTTCCTGTGTTGGAATTTAAACATCTCTGCATATGGGCCACTGCTGTTAACAGTAGGTGGTGTGGTCCCAGTTACTCTGCACTTCTATGCAAACCCCCCCAAAACTGGCAACTGGGACTCAGTTCAGTTTTTGAATGTTTAATATGGACCTGATATGCTTTCCCTCATTTTCTGTCACATATATACTGCTACAGTAGGGTCGACTTTTATATTAAACATGTCCCAAGTTTCAAATAAAGAGGTCAGCATATGTACAACTAATGCCTATGAAACAAAGGCTCAGCACTCTGTGACATCAGCAAGGTAGATATTTCTAATAATGGCTTGTTTCAGGAAGTAGATGCATTGAGGTAGTGCTCTTTAAAAAAAAAACTAAAAAAAACCCAGTATGATTATTTTTGACCTGCGAGTCATACAAAGCTACTCTAGTAGACTCCAAAAGTAAAACTGTGGAGTTTGAAATTTTTCTCCTTTTAGGGTGCACGCTTAGGAAATCCATACTTTTACAGAGCACGTCTGACCCCCAGTTTGTTTGACTAGTTTTATCACTGCATACCACACGCTGGCCTGCTTAAAGATCTGGGCCCGTGCACATCTCAGGGGGACTCCAACACCTCAATAGCAGCTGCCTCTGTGAAAAGGCTCAGAATTAATCGCAACGGCAAGCGGACGGCGTGTCGGCTCTTCATGTAACAGCCCAATAAAGCTAGAAATTGCAGAAGATGTTGAACGTCGCTGTGTTCTGCAAGAGCACTTTTCAAAAGCGTGTGCACGTAAGTAGGAGAGACAGAAAGCGAGTGCGAGGGAGAGAGAAGCTGAGACACTGAGATAAAGCGAAGCACAGTCAGGATTTGTCAAGTACATAAAACCACAATCTGGTGTATTTTGGCTGAGGCGGATCTCAGCTGCAGAGCTTTTCCAGGTGTGTTATTGCAGCAGGAAGTGCACGGGCGTATTTGCAGGCTCTGTGTCTACGAGCAGCTTACTCAAATGGATCACAAGGATGGCTTATTTAAAATGAATTAAGAATAATCTCGTTAGTTACACCTGTATTTTTCTGTAAATGGAGGCTCAAATAATGTTTAATCAATAAACAGGATTCCAAAAGTATGGTTAGGGGTAATTTTATTACAGACTTTTAAAGAAGCATTTGTAAATATAAGTCACATTTAAAACTACTGGACCACCTTTTTTTGGTTCAAGCCACTTTGCTTAATCTCAACAGGTCAGTGCGTTTAGAGTGCAGACGGTATTAACAGCTTTTAGCTTTCATCCATACCTCCATCACACCTTCCAAAATAAAAAACACCCCATCTGCACAAAGCAGTTTCCAAAATAAGGCTCATCTCTGTACCAACAACCCAAAACAGTGCTTATATTGTGCGTTTACGTGACAGGCTAAAAGATACAGTATACATGGTTAGAGGATTGCAGACTAATACAAACAGCCTGGTGTAACACTGCTACAGAGGGTTGAAAGATGGTGGACTTGTCATCATTGCTGCAGGAAAGTGAGGTGTTGACGCTGGATTATTTCTCTTCTTGGCAGCAGGGAGCCAAACCGGGCCCAGCGCAAAGCGAGAACGCTCCATTTAATTGCTGGCCCTGACTGCCTCCTGCTGGTCATCTTGTTGCTTGAGACGATAGTCAGCAAGGGCCGCCTTGATGGCATCTTCGGCAAGCACTGGACAGGAAGTAATTGGAGGTTAAATGTACACGTGTGCAGAGAAGTTTGGAAAAAAAGAAAAAAGAAGATCCTTGACATATTAAAAGAAAACTTACTGGAGCAGTGAAGCTTAACAGGAGGAAGACTGAGCTCTTTGGCGATGTCTGTGTTCTTTATCTTCAAAGCTTCGTCCACCTGAAAAGAAAAGCCCACACACAGCTATGAGCAGAGCAGAATACACTAAATATTTAATAGGTTAAACATTCAAAGAAGCTGAGACGCAGGTCGGTAATGTGTTCACTCACAGATTTGCCTTTCACCCACTCGGTGGCCAGAGAGCTCGAGGCGATGGCCGAACCACAGCCAAAAGTTTTGAACCTGGCATTCACAATCTTCCCCTGGTCATCCACCTCAATCTGAGAAAAGTTTTGACTGTTATTCATGTGACAAAAAAAAAATAAGCAAGAAAAAAAAAAAAAAACTTAATCTCTCCCATTCTTAAAAATTAATCCCTACTAAAACAACTGATCTGATTATTCTTCTGCTGTTTTGTTATAAATTTTCAAACACTAGCCTCACAAAAAAAAAAGCCTTTAATTCACACACACTTTGTGACAAACATACCTGAAGCTTCATTACATCCCCACAGGCAGGGGCACCCACCAAACCAGTTCCAACATTCTTGGAGTTTTTGTCCAGAGAGCCCACATTTCTGGGGTTTTCATAATGATCCACCACCTTCAGACAACAGAGAGGGAAAACAGAGAGGGAAAACAGAGCGTTAGGCCAAATGCACCCTTCCTGTTGCTGTCAGAATTCAACAAGCCCATATTTACAGGAAGGAAATGCCATCTGCATTCAAATATAATGGTAAAAATAATGTGTACAAGTCTTGGCATCCATGTTACACAACTACAACTTTCCTCCATTGCATAACTGACACTGACATGAGCAGATTAGGACTGGATTTCATGGTCTACACAGTGCAAACGCTTCCATTAAGCCCTCCTACTCTATTTCTTGCTGAGTCATTCTGACCAAGACAGGGTGAAGTGGCCGAGCATCACAAAACCTTTTGCATTTTTCATCAGAAATTAAAGGTTTAAAGCCAGTCTCCTCAGCTGATGGCCAAAACATGACCTCTTATTCAAGATATTATTTTAATAAAAGGCGTATAATGTCTAAACCTCCACAATCACCCCCCAAAAAATCCAGCTAAACATAAATACATCATAGTTATGGCTACCATGACCCGGTTAACCTCCTGTTGCATCACATAGGTATCACATAACATTCACCTGCCTGTAGCACACCATACTGCTACCCTTTAAAGCGCATTAATCGGATATGGTTAAAACTGTGGCAGTGTACAGCTGGTTGCAGATTAATGACGTTATCCCAGCCTTAAGTAAGCTAACTAGCTACCATGAAACAAAACATTTGCTCATTTTAACGGGCAAGCATCATGGAGGTGTGTGGTTTGAGATAACCAGCGTAAAGGCAGGCTGATGTAACTTGAAGGATTTGTGCAGCCAGCTAAGTATAAACCACCGTCCTATGGTTGTCACCAAAATACCCGAGCAGGATGACCACTCTTATAGATTCGTGGTTACCCGTGTTTAGCCGTTACCTGATATACTCCAGGATACTTTCAGTATGAGTAAACATGAGCCAACAAGTAGCTGCGACACTGTGAGCCGAGCTCCCCGTTAAAGAGAAGTTACAGACTGGACGCTTTACCTTCTTGTGATAGCAACACTGAGTGATGAACTCCGGAGCGGAGAGCCTCCTGGTGAGGAAAGCCAGAGGACTGAGACACTTGTTCGCCACGGTACCCGCCATGTTGATCCAATGTCGCAGTTAAGAAAGCTCGCAGCTCGAGAGAGTGGAACTACACGTCACTGACAGGGGGAGGAGCTACAATAATCACATCTGCGCATGTCCGGTTTACGTAAATTACAAAAAACGCTCTTTTGATAATACAATACAATCACTTTAATTGTTTTTTATTATTATTATTTTTATTTTTCTCTTTGTGTTTTAAGTGGTTAAATTATCTCCCTTTACGAGTCTGTATCAAGTATTTAGTAAATGTGGGTAGATTGAGCCAAATACGGAGTGCGATAGGATTCATACTTTATTTCTGTCCTCTAAGGTTCAGTATGTTGGTCATCATCAACAAGGAAACATGCCTGTGCAAACACTGCTCCACTCATGCAGTCACTTTGACATTAATTATAAAAAATAAAGCGTTATTGGTCATCTTGGTTGTTATATTCAGACATTCAAATAATATATTCAGCCCATTGAATTGCATTAAATACTGTGTTTTATTGGAAATGAAAAACTATAACTCAAACATGAACTATGAAAAATTCCTGAGCCTTTTTGTGTTGACTGTCAGGTCTATTTTATTTATAGCCTAAGGAGCAATTAAATGACAGACCTTGACCCAAAATCCTGTAGAGACAGGCACGTTAAAAAAAAAGTTTCAAAATACACAAAAAGCTAAAAGGTGGGTTTTGTTCTGTTAACTAAATACTGTGCAAAGTTAAAAGACAATTACAATGATTTAGTGGGGAGTAAAATGCTTTCAGAATTTGCTACTTGATGATGATTCATTTCATAAATCAAGACACACTGCTCTCCACTACATAAGCTGCATCGGTATTGGTATCAGCAATACTGACCCTGTATTTACTTGGTATCAGATCGATACTGATATTTGCATCGCACTAGTATTTAGAGAAAACCTTTGTGTTCTCCACAACAGAGTCAAAAGATTACAGTCTACTTATTTGTTGGTTTTTCTTCTTGCTGCTGTTCTCTTGAGGGGTTGCCACAACGTCTTCCTGCATTTCACTCTATCTCTAGCATCCTCCTCTGTCGCACAGCCCTCTGCATGTCTTCCTTCACTACATCCACGAATTTTCTCTGTGGTCTTCCTCTTTTGCTCCTCCCTGGCAGCTCCATATATCCACTGTCTCTTCTCTGCACATGTTCAAACCATCTCAACCTTGTTTGTTTAACTTTACTTTCTGCCTGCACTCTCTTCTTTACCTGTTTTCTGCACTCTCTGTTGTTTTGGATGGCTGACTCCAGATATTTTCATCCACCTTCAATACATCTACTTCTTGCAGGTTCACCTGTCTCCTTCTAAGCAAATGATCCTAATAAACATGTGGATCATTTGTTGGTTATTTATACTAATTACTTCACAGAATTAGATTATATTTATAAAAACATATCATTATAATCATAATCATATCATTATAAAAAACACTGCTTGTGGTGGAAAATCCTGCTCTTTCAATTTCTCCTGCTATTCGTGATTAGTACCAGATAAGTGTAAAAGATAAGCATCAATTATACAAAAAGTTGTTACATACTTTAAAAAAAAAACACCAACAACTACTATGCCCTCATATGGGGACAATAAGGTCTGCACTGCTTAATACTAGTGAGCAAAATTAACTATAAGATGCAGAAAAGCCCAAATTTTAATTTAGCAAAGTAAGTAAGTAAGTTAAGTTTAGTTATGTAGCACTTTTCAAAAACATAACAGTTACAAAGCACAACAATAATTAACACAATATTAACAGAAAACCACTTTAAAACAGATTTTTAAAAAGAAAAAAATACACACAAAAAACACAAATAACAAAAGAATGTCATAAAAACAAACAAAAACAAAAATCCCCACATGAGAACAAAGATTCTCAAGAGGTTAAAATACACCATTACTGGTGTAAGTCATTTATTTTAAAAATGACATTCAAGTGTCAGTACTTTTACACAGTACTGTAGACAGTACTGTGTAAAAGTCTTTTTTTTTCTTGGAAAATTGTAATTGCCTCGCATGCAAGAAGGTCCTGAGTTCAGTTCCACCATCAGGCCAGGGTCTTTCTGTGTGGAGTTTTCATGTGTTTGCGTGGGTACTCCAGCTTCCTCCCACAGTCCAAAGACATGCAGTTAGTGGGGTTAGATTAATTGGTAATTCTAAATTGCTCATGAGTGTGAATGGTTGTCTGTCTCTATGTGTTAGACTGGCAACCTGTCCAGGGTGTACTCTGCCTCTTGCCCTAAGACAGCTAGGATAGGCTCCAGCACCCCGTGACCCTGAAAAGGATAAGTGGAAGAGGATGGGTGGTTCTTGAAGGACATTCAGAGCTCTTCTTTGGATGTTGGCTGCCTTTCGTTCTGTTCTCTGTCAGATAGAGCTTCAGTAATGTTGAGGTCTGTGCTCTGGGGAGGCCTATCCATGCTTTTACTGCATTGCCAGTTTGTTTGTGCATCACTGTTATGATGAAAAATGAAGCTATTTCTAATCAGTAGTTTTTGAGATATTACTGTATGGTAGATTAAAATCTGAGGGTACTTTTCTGTGTTCATAATTTCATAAATTTTGACAAGATGCCCAACACCACTGGCTGGACCGGCTCCACCGCGACAGTGTCTCCAACGTGTTTGACAGATAGACACTCACTGTTGTACCTCTCTCCTGACCTCCATACATACTTTCTTTGTATTATTGTAGGGTCTTTAACTTACAATATAAAACTCCTTGAGGCAACTGTTGTTGTGATTTGGTGCTATATAAATAAAACTGAATTGAACTGAACACGCTGACAATGATCTGAACCAAGAAGCCACATTACACAGTTCTTGTGTAATGTGGCTCATTTAATTATTATTTCATGTTATTTAATGTGGCTTATGTTATTTGGATGCTTTACCTAGGTTAAAGCCACATCCTTTATCTTTGCTAATAAGAAACAAAGAGGAGGTGTATAAATGTACCAATATTGATCTAAAATGTGTCGTGAGTCAAATTTATTTACTGCTTCCTTGTCTTGTGATTCCTGAAATGAAAGTTGTTTATTCATCTTTTTTTCCCTACTTGGTTTGTTGCATAACAGCTTGGTATTTGATTTTGGGGAACTGCAAAGGAACATTAGCACAGAACTTAGAATGTCCTGTAGATGTGAGTTAATTGAGCCACAGCTGATTCTACCTAACGATGTTATGTGAGCTGTTTTTGAAATGTGGGAGTTCAATTTTTTTTTTAGATGTAATGTGTAATATTTGTGGTATTGTACATCTCCCATCTGCAATAAACCAATTTAATTATTTCTTTTGAGGTCTAACAAACACGACAACACGTGCTCAGCCACAGATTACAGTTTTACACAATAACTTCCATTCCACTAAAATGATCTGTAGGAACATTCCTGGTCAAGAAATGTGATATTTTTTTTACCTAAGTTTGGGGGCTATCCCTTTTTTGATATTACAGCAGTTTCTTTTCCTGTCTTTTCAACTTTCCTGTTGCAAAATGCCTACGTCAGTACTTACTAAGTACCACTGCCCAAGAAACAGAAGTGAAAACTCCACCCAACAGCAGAAGGAACTTTAAACTCTCTGTTTTCACACGAGACATAAGATCCCTATGTAAGTATCTTTTTCTCTATGAAAAACCTTTGTGTTATTTATAACCTATAATTATAAAGCTTATATGTGTATATGTTTATATTTTAAAAAGTTATGGTTCTATATATTTCAGGAACAATCATGGAAGAGGAGTATATTGTTTATGATGAGTACACCGCAGACGATGACAGCAACCTCACCACAGAGGGACTCCTAAATTTATATAGTGCTCAGTCTTCTTCTTCTTCAACTTATGCTCTGGTGGCAGTCAACATCATCATATGTGTTTTGGGGCTTACAGGAAATTCCCTGGTGATTTGGATTTGTGGATGGAAAATGAAAACCACAGTCATCACCATCTGGTACATCAGCCTGGCCATTTCAAACTTTTTGTTCTGTGCCTTGTTGCCTTTCGAAGTCGTGTACATGATAACTTCACACTGGCCCTTTGGAGAGGGCTTGTGCAAGATCGCCTCTTCCACCCTGTTTCTCAACATGCACAGCAGTGTTTTCCTGTTGGTTCTCATCAGCACTGACCGCTGTATCATGGTCTTATTTCCTGTGTGGTCGCATAACCACCGCAAAGTAAGGAAAGCCCTTGGAGCTGTCATCCTCATGTGGGTTCTTTCTGCGTTCTTAACAGTGCCCTCACTTATGTACAGGAAAACCACGGTCCACGGCTCGGTCATTCAGTGCCACACAGATTATGGAGTCAGACATAAGGCAGTGGCACTGACCCGTTTTATTTGTGGGTTCCTGATTCCTTTCCTAATGATCGTCTTCTGTTGCTCTGTGCTTGCCATAAAGCTCAGAAGTCTGACCCACAAGTCAACAAAGCCGTACAAAATCATGGCTGCGCTCATTTTGTCTTTCTTCGCCTGCTGGGTCCCCTACCACACCTTTGTCCTGCTGGAGTTAGACTTTAAGAACCACAACCTGGAGGTCATTAAAACTGGACTAAAAGTAGGGGCCACCTTGGCTGCAGCAAACAGCTTCATATCTCCAGTTCTCTATGTGTTCATCGGCAATGACTTTAAGAAAACCCTAAGGCGGTCTTTGTCATCAAGGATTGAGGATGCTCTGGCAGAGGATATTCGTACAGGTGGTCTCAATCACTCAAGGTCCAAAACAATGGAAATTGGCCTAAATTAAAGTATTTATTAAGGAGTACATCACAGTGCATAAATATGATTAGTGATCTCAGTGATACTGATAATATTACATGTTGTATAATATCTAAATAGGTTAAACTAATAATTTATTATGGTAACTTTAATTGATTTTTGCACAATATCACATTCAATGACAAAGCGATCACAATCAGTCACAACCAGAAATATGGGAAACTGCTTTTAATTCTTATCTCATTCAGCTTAAATACAAACCATATCTTTGCTCAGGTACTTTGTGTGTGTGAATGGCTGTCTTGTCTTATTGATTATTGTCATGTTTCTTTTGAAATGCATAATTTAAGTTTACTGGAATGTAATTAAAGTTTAATTTACAATTTATTGTACTGTATTGTTAGCTCTGTGATAGATGGGTGACCTGGCCTGGGTGTATCCGCGTCTCTCGCTCTCTGGCAGCTTGGAAAGGCTTCATTCCCATTGTGACCCTGAAATGGATAAGCACAAGAAAATGGGTGGATGGATGGATGTACTGTGTTGAGCAAGCCGATTCATGTAAATATTCATATGAGTGCCAAAAACTGTGGACTCACTAATGAATGTAATAAAATGTTGAAAAAAAAAGATACATACTCAGTCTCCCTTAAAGGGAACCAGACAAATATTACTATTTTATTGTCACGTTCTTCTGTTAAAGTTCTTACATTTCAAAGTACAGCCAAGCAGGTCTGCTCTAAATTACTGTATTAATTATATTTGTAACACAAATAAATATTAAGTTCACTGGTATTCAGTTTTCCAGTAAAACTCAAACTGTCACCTGACTTTGAAGTTCCTGCAGATTATTTCTCTTTGTAGATAGTTTTTACCGCTGCCAAGGAGGTTATGTCTTTGGTAGTGGTTGTGTGCATGCGTGTCATTCAGTTCATTCAATAGCTTGAAAATTTTTTAATTAATTCTGATCAGACTTTGTAGGGATTCAGAGTGACGTCATGTTAACTATCCATTAAAATTTGGCTTTCATCCACCAAGAACTTCAAGGTCAAGTCAATGATTTATTGGTCAAAAATTGACAAAATGCCTTTTAACTTACAAACTATGATTCTTACAAGTGTGGTGTGTATAGAAAGTACTGTATGAAGATTGTAAATATCAGGTCACATTTGAACTCTGACTTCTCCTTCAGGGTCTATAGACTGATCTGAAGGTCAAGGTAATAATTCTATACGGATCTGGGACTCTCCACCATTTGCTCTTAGAACTGAAGACGCTTCTCGGATGAGAGGTGAAACGTCTTCAAGAAACTTAAAGAAGTCCAGACGCTTTTGTTACCAAGCTCCTTAGAATTCTATACGGAGCTATTTAAAACTGTTTCTTACTGCCATTATCTGGATTGACAACATAGGCATGCAGCGAATGATATATGGGGATTCTAAATGTCACGTTACTTTGGACCTCTGACCACTTCTTCACAGTTAAATGAGATCAACCTTTCATAAAATGACCTTTATTTGTAAAACTCTGCTTAAATGTCTGGCGGAACCTTTTGTCGGGTTCACCTGGAAGGCCAAACTGAGGGTCACAAAATCCCACGTAACCAGTCTTAGCCACACCCCCTCCAGTGATCTACTACCGGTTAAGTGGCGCTGCTGAAAGTGTGATGCAAAGGTCTGTAAGGCTATTTTCTAGACTCCTCACAACAAATTATGAGTTTCACTCACCATCGAATCATTTTCTGAACGGCACCGTTTAACATCTGTCGCTCAGCTGTTGGTTAATCTCTCTGTGAAACTGTCGTTTTGTGCTTAGTGTTTCTTGTTTGCTAACGTTAGCGTAAATGTTCGACATGGACGTTTCTTCCAGCAGGGTATTTTTGTTTTTTTTCACTCCTTTCTCCTCTCGTTAGCTCCATTTCCTGGCCACAGGACCTCTTTATGTGTATGTATTGAGACCCCGGGTGCCATTGTAGTCACCCCAGCTACTTGTTCAGAGGATTTAAGCTGTGTGACAAATGGCCAACGCTGGTCCTCCGACTCCGGGTGTTGAAAACGCAAGTCCCGGATCCAGCAGCTCGGCCGCCGCTGACAGTGGCAACCAGGACAGTACCTTTGAATGTAACATATGCCTGGACACTGCCAAGGACGCCGTGATTAGTTTATGTGGACACCTCTTCTGGTAAGAAACGTGCTCTTGTCTGTGACACATGTTTGTATTTTGAATTATGAGCCAGAGGTGAGCCAGGGACACATCAGCATAGCTCCTAAAGACCAGCGTCAGTTTGTAACTGGCAAAAATCACGAGATCGTTTCCAAGCATACTTATTACATCATAGTTGGCATTTCCGTTCAGTGTTTGCCAAGTTTTGGTAGTAGTTAATATTGCCTGTTTATTAGCAAATTATGAGGCTGGTCCTACAAAGTTTCAGATGTGCAGTATTACATCCAACATGTAAGCAAGGATGGTTTGAGTTTACTTCCACTTCTGAGCCTCTGTGAATGCAAGATGGGCCAACCTCGGTCCACACAGAATAGCCAAGGGGTGTGCTATGTAGTTAAATGTCTCAGATGTGGCTCAATCACTTTGGTAACTTATGCTGAACACACAACCTGGTTCATAACAAGTTATATTCAGAGTTTCGCTTTAAATAAAGCATCACATTTGCCCTGATTCTGGTCTCCTTACTAACACTGCCAAATGAAGCAAACCCTCATCATGCATTCAGTTGGTGAAACATGTGCTTTGATTCTTGGTTCTTATTAGCTGCCAAGCCTGTTTCAGAAAATTAATCCGTGTATTTGTGGGCTATTTAGTGGCTCTACAGTGTGTGAAGTTTCTCTCTGATATGAGACAGGGAGGAGGCACAAACTGACCCCTGGGGGTTCACAAGCTTGTGCACACCCACGATTATTAGGACGGTTGGGCCGTTGTTATGAAATCTGCGCAAAATCAAATATGTATGGTGACCTCCTGAAAAACAAGAGCAGTCAGACGGACATTTTATTTGTAAGCTCTTTATCACAGAGAATATTAAATTAGTCAAATTTATTTCCCTTTGATTAGGCCACAAACTGAGTGATTACCACATCTTCTTCATAAGGCTTTGTGACACTGACCTGACCAGACCTGACAACACTTAGAGCTCTGAAAGCAATGTGCAGCTATCGTGTCACAAATAAGCAGCAGCTCCAGGAGTGCTAAAAGAAATAAATCAACTTGTGAATTCACAACAACTGTCACCTGACATTTTTGCAGCTCCAGCGTTCCTTTCTGCAGTTTTATTATGTTTGATGTGTCTCTATTCCTCTAGTGTACACAGTGTACCTGTTGTGTACAACAACTGGAGACCTGCCGGCTGAGTAGTTGTTTCTGTTATACTTCTTTGAAGTCTGCCACCCGGGGCGCATGCGTAGTTGGTGCACTGGGGTGTAAATTCTCACTGGATGAGTCTTTTGTGGTCACAAAAAGTACTCAGTCATGCAGATGTCTGCACAGACCCCGGGCTCGCCGTCTGATGAAGAGCTTTACATTACTAGGATCCAAGCAAACCCTAGCAGCCTTGCAGACACAGAAAGCATAATCCCGGCTTAAAGCAAAGAAAGCCTGACCATGTTGAACTTGCTTTGTAGTACACCCCTTCTGGGCAAAATTAAGTTCCTGCTTTGTGACTCATAGGTGCTCAAGGACATTTAATATCTAACTAACCATGCTTCTCCCATCTTCATTTGCATCTCCTCCTGATTAGCTGGCCTTGTTTGCATCAGGTAAGCAGAATCTGTTTTTTCCTCTTGTTTTTGTACTCAACCAGAAGCAGCACATTGTTACGGGTAAAGGAAGCCATTAGCTTCTTCAATTTTTAAAAAAATTTTTTTCCTCATAGTGGCTGGAGACTCGACCCAACAGACAAGTGTGTCCAGTATGCAAAGCTGGCATCAGCCGAGATAAAGTAATCCCCATATATGGGCGCGGAAGTACAGGTCAACAGGATCCAAGGTGGGTAAAATGGGTGACTGTGATAATTAGATAGTTTTAAATATTAGTGATTTTGAGTAATTTTGGTTATGTTTTACAGAGAAAAAACACCCCCTCGACCACAAGGACAAAGGCCCGAGCCAGAAAACCGTGGGGTCAGTACTATAGATCAGTATATTTTTATTATCATCCTGCAGTGTGCCATGGATTTGTGCCAAACTTTAAGCTCTTTTTAAAATTTAGACATATTGTAGTGTTTTATCGCCATGTAAGCTGCCCAGTAACATTATGAATTCATGATGAAATCATTGCATACAGTGCTGTAGGTTTGCTGTATCCATTAACAGACTGACATTCCCCACCGGGATCTGTTAGATAATAAGTGTGGAGATCCAGCACGTCTCCTGAGAAGGATATCATTTGGCACTTGCTGTTGCGTCACGCCTCACTTGCTGTATATTAAACTGTACCTCAGATATTGCAAAGACGCATCTGCTCATTAAGACAACCCAGACTTTTGATGACACGTCTTACAGGGTTTTCAGGGATTCGGCTTTGGAGATGGGGGCTTCCAAATGTCGTTTGGGATCGGTGCCTTTCCGTTTGGTATTTTTGCGACAGCTTTTAACATCAATGATGGAAGACCACCTCCAGGTATTTGTTTGTCGCACATCACTATGACCGCTCCAGGTGTTTAGCATGTCAAATAACCTCCTGTTAAACAATTTCCCAAACAGCGGCTCCGGGGACACCGCAGCACATGGACGAGCAGTTTCTGTCTCGACTCTTCCTCTTTGTGGCTCTGGTGATCATGTTTTGGCTGCTAATTGCATAAAACTCAAGAGATCTGACATGTCTTCTGTGATTCTGCCTCCATACTTTTTTTTTTTCCCCTCTGGGAATAAATGTGATTATACATAAACAAATGACACAACTGAAATTTTGTCACTTTCATATTATAAATCTTAAAAAGAAAAATTACATTAAAAAAAAAAAAAGTAAACTGATCTTACTTTCAAACGCATTTCAAATTTGCTAGACATTCATTAGGGACTGACGGGTGAAACATACTGTGTTTAAATTTATTGAAGTGTATGTTGTTATCATTGCCATTTAAATCTAAAGATCTCCAAATTATGTGGAATTTTTTTTCCTTTTTTTTTTCTCCCCCCCTTAGGTCTGGTCACCGAAGCAAGGTCAAGCTCAGTGCAGATCATTTGTTGCAAAAAAGAAAGTTTTCAGAAACCCCAAAGTTTCATCACACAATCAGTGGTTTAGTCTTGCAAGTGATGGTGACATAGTGTATGGGTCTACAGCCAGAAAGAGAAAACAGAACTTTATTCTGCATGGAAGGCATGCTGGGAAAAGGCAATAAAAAAAACCATTTGCCGAACAGGACTTTTGGATTAATGCACTTTGCAGTTGAAGTTATTTGGCTACAGTAACAATGAGCATGTCCTTTGGGACATTGAGACATACTTTGGGGATCCAGTGATTATTTTAACTGAGTTTTGCAACATAACAAAAATTACTTAAATGTAATCTGAAGCTGTTGAACTGTGTGTAGACCTTTACAGATGGTAGTGATCTTTTAAAAAAACAAACTAACAAATCTGTCCAGGAACTGCTCAAAATGAAGTTGCCTGATCAGAGCATGAATCCCACTGAATAGCTGTGGGTGACTTCAAATGGACACTTTTTCAGAATACCAGAATCTTTATTTTAGATTTAAAAAGAAGCGTGTAAGCAGAAAGAGTCATTCATTAAACAGTGTTCACCTGCACATTTATTCTCATCAGTTTACTGTATGTAATTGTAATTAAATGTAAAATACTGTAATTATTACAAAGTAAAAATGACGACTGGTTGACTAAGAAACAGCTTTTTCTAAATATGTGTGAAATCTACTGATAATAAAGTTGTGTAAATAAAGATTAACTGTCGGTTTATGGTGTAAATCCAATGACTTCATTGCCTCTAAGTCTTTACTGCCTAATAAATACACTAATCAGGGAAACCAAACTACTTCACATAAAAAGTTCTTCAAAATCTACCACTTTTACTAATTCTGTGGTAGAGGTTTATATGAAAGAAATACAATAAAATATTTTTAAAAGTTTAAATTTAATCAGTGCTGTGTGTCGGTCTCCACCTTCTTTTCTTGAGACTCTGGATGTGTAACGTTGAATTCTGCCTCATACATAATCTGCTGGATCTTTATTTTCGTCTCGCACCTCTTCTGTGGAGCAAGTCTCTTCAGAGCAGGAACAAAGCTCAGCAGGAACAGTTCGTCCTCGTCCCGCGGCTTGGTGGGAAAAGAGGGGGCATTGTCTTTGACCAACCATTTTGTCGGCAAGGGTGTACTTTGGGAGGAAGGCGCCGACGGCGGCTCTTGGGCCAGTTTCCGTTTCTGTCCAATAACGCCGGTGACAGGGGAGACCTGTGGGGGTGACGGTATCTTGGCCAGAACGGCCAGCTGAGCCACCTGTGTGTCCTGAGTCGCCGGAGGGAGCTGCGTTACAAATGTCACCTGTGGTTTAAGGTCAGGCAGACTCGCGGGGACCTTTGCAGCACTCTGTGGTGTCTTGATTGCCTCTGACAAAGCGGTTTCTCCATCTACGTTGCTAGAGTCGTCAGGATTGTCGTGGTCCTCATCGTTGTTGGCAGAGATGTCCTGCACTCCGCTTCTTGACCCGGTGAAGGGTGCAATGAAGTTCATAAGTTGTCTGTATTTCCATTTGCTTTGAACGTTTTCTCCCTGCTTCTTGCTTTTAAGCTCCATTCGGACCTCCTTCAGGTACCTGTCTCTCATGTTCTTCCATCTTCTTTTGCACTCCTCGGCTTGAAAAGTAGAACATCAGAACGTAAGAAGCAAGAAGCCACAGGATCATTTCAAACAATCACACCGACAAACATGAGCTAGTCTGCACCTACAACTGCAGAAGGCTGCATGTTTTTGTAGGATTTCTCCTCTAAAAGTTCTCCAAATCACACATTTTTCACCACTGCTGTTTTTGTTTTTTTTTGCGCTGCACAGATGTGAGACTGATCAGGTCTGTAGTAGTGCACCCTCAATTATCCCCTTACCCTAATAATTACCATGACTACATTAATGTGGTAGTCCTCAGATTGGGTCTGTGGGTGCTGTGCCAAACAGATTTTTTTGTGGATGCCTTTATGCAATCAGCTGGCTGCCAGTTGAGTCGAGTCCCCTCAAGTTGCGCTCACTGCCACAGACTCAGTCAAGCTGATGGCAACGTGTTGGCAATCAGTCTGAATTTATAAATTAGATAACAGTTATTTGCAAAGACTTCAGAGAGACAGTGCAAGTCAGACTGCAACTGTTTGCAGAAAGGTCGCTCCTATTAGCAGACCTGTGCCAATCGCCTTATGATCAAAAGTTGTCATGAGTGTGCGACACCCTCAAGCTCTTTTTTTTTTAAAATATATTTTCAAATTGTTTTATTTATTCTGATAAGTTTCTGTCCTATTTTTTTACTCACGTGACTGAGTAATTGCCTTGCTCTCAGTCAGGAGGTAGCTTTGTGCGTCCAGTGTAAATCACATGATAGGGTGGGGCAAGGTCTCACAATGGGTTCACCCGAAACCTTGGCTGATTGTCACCCACACCCGTTTTCACACCTTGGCTCGTGTGATTAGGCAGAGGAACAATAAGGGGTCCACGACCCTCTTAGGGACCCTCCCAATAGGGCTTAAAAATCTGAGACTCTCCACCATTTGCTCTTAGAACTCAAGAAGCATCTTGGATGAGAGGTGAAACGTCTTCAAGAAATTTAAGAAGCCCAGACGCTTTTCTTTCTAAGCTCCATAGACTACGATGACCTGGATGACTGAGCACCTTCACAGACATCCAGTGTTGAATGGTTTTTTGATTGAGGCCATTTAATGTAAGATTGCTCGGCTAACTTTATTCTCTCAGGATGGTGGTGCATGAGATCAGTCCTCTGGTTTTTATTACCAGAGTATTTCATTGAAATAAATAAATAAAATATCAGTATTTGATGTCCTTGTACTGATACAATATTGCCATGCGAAATGTCGCAATACTCTATTAGAGAGCAGCAGCTATCGATTACACAGGTCTGCAACCAAAAAACTGCATGGGATTTTTTTTTTACTGTTTCTTATAGATTTTTACTCACTGAAACCAGGAAAAATATTTGTAAAAATTCCATCACGTCAGGTTTTCTTGCAAAACTCATGTTTTCAGTTTAATTAAGCGTTTAAACTGAAATCTGGTATCCTATACTTGAGTCAAAAAAACCATATCCAATAATGATTTCTCACATTGATTTAATATTTCTAAGAGTGAGGCTCAAGAGAAATACAAATAGAAGATGTGAGGAATTGGGGGAGGGGGGAGCTCAGATGATCATGTCCCAACAGGTTTATTTTGTTCATAGCGAAAGGTAAGGAATCTCAGAGCAATTATGCATGGTTAATTGTAATATTGATTTTTTTCATCGATGTTGTGCTTTTTTTAATGTAAACTCCTCATGTTTTGCAAAAAAAATGTACGTGATGGAGGGAAATGGAGATTATTTTTGGATTCAGCGCCCTAAAAAACAAAATTTACCAAAAATATCCCATGCAGATGAAAAAAAAAATTTTTTTTTTGCAGACCTGTGTAATTTAAGTAATCAAGTAATCTATTAATTATTCTAATGATTAATGAGATAAGAAATACTTTTGCCTTATTAATGAGCAATAATAAATATTCAAAAGAGAAAAAACAATGGTCTTTCAGAATGAACTGCTCATTGCTGTCCATTTTAGAAATATTTAAAGTTTAAACATTTACACAACATCTGTCAAAAAAAACCAACAACAACTAAACCCTTTGATTGTATTTACGTGTAATACACTGTTTCTGTTTAAAACTGGGGGCTGTGTGGGCTTAATGTTGTCAGACTTTTTATTCACATGCTCCTATATCAGTTTGTACTGCAGGTCTGTTTTTAGTCGCAAATGTGGGTGAAACGCTCGCGTTTACATTGTTTAACCCAGGGGTCTCCAACTCCAGGCCTCGAGGGCCGGTGTCCTGCAGGTTTTAGATGTGTCCTTGATCCAACACAGCTGATTTAAATGGCTAAATTACCTCCTCAACATGTCTTGAGGTTCTCCAGAGGCCTGAACTAATGAACTAATCATTTGATTGAGGTGTGTTGACCCAGGGTGAAATCGAAAACCTGCAGAACACCGGCCCTTGAGGGCTGGAGTTGGATATGTCTGCCCTACACGTTCCATTTTCATTTGCAGAAATGACAAAGCCAAAAACTAAACCGTGCCCTTCTTTGCCAGACTCCAAGCGCCTGCAACAGGAAGACATGCAGTGGATGCCTGGACAGCCTGGACGTAAAGGAGGAATTAAAAAAAAACAAGAAAAGCTTAAAAACAGCAACTGGGCTGCCTCTGTTTAAAGAAAAAACAGAAATGTGAGCAGGGAGGTTAATTCTGCCCAGTTGTCAGTAAGTTTCAAAGGTCTGATGTAATAAGGGGTTGGTCTACCAGACAATTCTATATTTATCACAGTTGTCAGTGTTTCCTTGTATATCACGAAGTAAGAAACTAACAAGACGTATATACACATAAAATATTTATTTATAAAAGAGCATAAATAAAAAGGTATTCACATCAGAATAACATCATCACACTAAAGACATCAAACTAAAAAAAACTTCAACTATTTTAATTTAAGCTACTTCTGATTTATATTTTAATCGGCCATTAACTGAAAGACAAAACATTTCAAGAGGGATTGTTATCAGAAATTTACAGGTTTAGTCACCATAATTGCTTCTTAACTCTCTACGACAACATAACAATAAAGATGTGACGCTTAAAAGTTTGTTATGCATCAGTTTGCTTACATGACACTTCGTTTGTTCATGATCTGTAAATTCTGGAGAGATCCATTTCAGGCCATTCTTAACCTTGTATCAGATCAAAACTAAGAAAAAAATTGATTTGATAAGATTTCTTTTTTCATTTTCTACAATTTTACAGACCTCATGTAAATATTTCATTTGTTATTTTTCAGAATGCAGAAAACACCGTGCACAGAAGATTTTCCTTTATGAAGAGATGGTAGACAGGAGAGTTGTAAATGTAAGTAATTCAGCCTGCTGCTGTGCAGATTTGTTTGCTTCTTTGGACTTCCCGGTTTTGAACTGTGCCTGCCTGACTATCCATAAGCTTTTATACCTGATTAATCTACACTAATTCAGCCACTGAGTCTGCATTTCGCTCCGAATATGATATTAAATAGGAACATACTACCTGATACTACCTGGTCTTGCTGCCTTCCTGATGTTTATGTTCTTTAAAGTCCTCCTGACATGCTCAGAAAGAGTGATTAACGTGGAGGTGCTCCCTCCCATCCAGTAACATCTGCTTCAGTTAGTTTTGCTTGTTAGCCATAATGTAAGCGATGTGGCTTAGCTCACTTGCACTCGATGCTGGCAGTACAAGTATTGTAGTTGTTGTTAGGTTTTTGTAAACTAATTGTATAGTGTACTGAGCTATTCAGTAGTACACAAATGCTTATAAGCTCCTTTTTAATGCAATTTCCATGTCTTTATGAATTAGTTGCTTGTTTATATCATGTCTTTCAGGAAAAAGAAGAGGTTAAAGTCAAGTGGAAGCCCTGCTCAACATGGTAAGTAGTAACAACTTTGTTGAATGAGAACAGACATTTATATTGTTGATAAATAGTTATCACATCAATTTAAAATTATATATTTGGACTAAAGTAGATTGGGAGCCAGAGCTTTCAGCTATCAAGCTCTTCTTCTGTGGAACAAACTATCATTTTGAGTTTTGGAGGCGGACATGGTCAACACTTTTAAGAGTGGGCTTAAAACTTTACTTCTTGATAGAGCTTATAGTTAGGCTTGGTTCAGGTCATCCCTTAGTTATGCTGTCATAGGACCAGGCTGCCAGGGGTTAGGGTTCCTCTCTCTCTCTCTCGCTCTCTCTCCTCAAACAGCAGGTGCTGGGAACAGGTGAGTGCAGCCACATTTATTAATTAGTGCACACCAGTGACCATGCACCAATACAGTGTGTGTATCTAAACCAAACCACTTAACCCAAAAACAGGAAAAAAATTCACATATGGCTCCTACATCCGATCTGTAAGTTTCTGCTCTGAACTTGATTCAGATATTAAAAAACTGGCATTTAACTGTCACCTTGAGGTAAATGTGTTTTTAATTATCATCAAAGGACACAGAAGGAGGTAAATACGCTACCAACAAGCTAAAAATACCTAAAGTTAAAAGGAACTATTTATTCTTCTGCTGAGACGAATCTCCCTGACATCACCTCACACCACGGAGAGTTTTTCAAAGACGTTTATTCCAATTACGTTGTTCTTTGTTTTGTTTTTGTTTTTTTACTGCTGAGATATTGGACTGAGAAATGAAAATGAAAAATGCTGCAATAGCTCAAAAAACACAATTTAGTGGAGATGATAACATGACAGAACAGCTGCAGGTATCAATAGCAAACGTAGATTTACAGCATTAAAAGACTCATGCAACCAGAACATAGGTGCATCACACTGTGAGCCTCAGTGGAATCTGCAGCTCTCCCATCACGTTACTGTTGCCTCTCGTTTGCCTAATTTGTGTTTTACTCACCTTCTGTTGTGTTTTGCATGTTTTTGTCATGATTATCCTGTAACATCTAGCAGCACAGTATGCATTGTAGGGTACAGAGTCCCACCAAACTAAATATGGGTAAAAGAGCATGTGGACATTACAAATGAAACATAACTCTGGCAGAAATACAAACCCAGCCTCTGTGGTAGATGGATTTAATTTTCTTGTAATATTCTGCAGAAATGTTCATAGTTTACTGACTTTATGGTGCCTCACAGTTTGTTGTATGTAGTGTTTTCAGGAAGTCAGCGGTGGTCAACCTGCCTAAAGCCTTTCAGCCATCAGTGGTTAAAGCAGAGAGATGCAATCAATCAAACAGCACTCGCACCACCTTCAGCTCACTTCCTCTCGGCTGAACTGCGGTCAGCTACAGGAAGATGCAAGTTGTTTCCACGAATGTGCAACACGATCGACACAATCAACGTTTAAGATAAAAAATTAAATAAATCATCGATGATCACAGTTAAGATAAGAAAAGTTTGCCCTCAAACACAGATAGCCTTCCTGTCAGTGAAGGCATCATGCAGGTCACATATAAA
>VVHJ01026221.1:0-19226 GCA_015107715.1 Tylochromis polylepis
TCCTGTCGATCTTCGGATCCACATACGTATGTGAGCAGCTATTCTCCACCATGAACTATGTTAAAAACAAACACCGCTCATGCCTCACGGACGACAGCTTACAGTCCTGCGTGAAGATAAAGTGACTTCATACAGCCCCGATTTGCAGAGGCTCAGGAGCAGAAGTCCCATTAACCAGGTAAAATAAATATCTATGCAGATATTTATTCTTCATTGTTTAGTGACATAGTGCTTTTTTTTCCAATTTATTTTTTAAATTCAGGTTAAGTCTCCGCTACATGCACCGAAAGCCCAAAGGCGATATAAGGATGACGGCTCACGACATTTTTTGCTACATGGATAATTTAAGTTCAGCTTTTTAATTCATTTGAAAGAGACCTTCAACTCCGCATGTTTCTTTTTTGTTATTATTTTTTTAAGAGTTCAAAATGTGCTCATTACATAAATAAAATTTAATTTTCTCTGTAGCACTTCATGGATTTCATAAGCAACACACTATAGTTGTTTATACAAAGCGTAAAGGTAAAAAAAAACAACAAAAAAAACAATATATACAGTGTTATCATCATTTTAGATGTCAAAAAGTATTTGCGGCTCCCAGTGTTTTCTTTTCCATGGAAACCAGGTCCAAATATCTCTTTGGGTGATAAAGGTTGCCGACCCCTGCCTCGGTTTGTGAGATCTTCAACTCCCACCTGCAGCAGAACTTTGAAAGTTTCAAGGGAAGCTGGGGGAACTGAATCCAAATGGATCATACCTCCATTATTTGGGCTGCTGCATGGAGCTGTGACTGAAAGATGACTGGTGCCTGTCATGGTGGTAATCCCTGACGTAGATGGTGGATGCAAGGAGCCATGAAGCTATAGTAAGAGTCCTATCAGGCTTGGCTAGCCTGTGGGACTTCAGAGGCAGCTGACAAGCAAAGCCAAACGCAGCTTGAGTCTTAGCTGAAGTAAAAGTAATAACTCAGGTGTGGGAGGAGTTCAGTAAGGGCATGGAAAAAGACTTTCAGTCTGCAGTGAAGTGATTCTGACAAACCATCAGGTGATTCAGAAGGGGAAATTAGTGGTCTGCACACGTGTGAATAACGCAAGTGGAGTGGTGCTGACTAAAACTGATATAGGCAAGCAGTGGATGAAATACTTTGAGGACCTCTTTAATCCCACTGACACATTTTCTGTAGAGGAAGTAGAGTCGAGTGGGATGATTCATCCATCACTGGGGGCAAGTTCACTGAGGTAGTTCAACAGCTCCTTGGTAGCAGGGCCTGTGGGGTGGATGAGTTCTTTAAAGCCTTGGCTGTTGTAGGGCTGTCTTGGTTAACATGCCTCTGGAATGTTGTGTGGAGATCTGGGGTGGTCCCTCTGAACTGGCAGACTAGGGCGGTGATTCCCATCTTTAGGAAGAGGGACCAGAGGGTGTGCTCCAACTACATGGGGATCATACTCCTCAGCCTCGGTGCGAAGGACTATGCCAGGCTACTGGAAAGGAGAGTTCATCTACTAGTAGAACCTCAGATTCAGGACGAACAACAGTTTGAGGCCATTGTCCTCAGCTGGAAAAGGGTGGAGTGCCCACTCCAGGTCAGGGACAAGATTCTGCGCAAAGTGGAGGAGTTTAAGTATATTGGGATCTTGTTCATGAGTAAGATGAGTAGGAGATTGACAGATGGACTGGGGCCCCAGCTGCAGTGATGTAAATGCTGTACTGCTACATTGTGATGAAGCGAGAGCTAAGTGTAAAGGTGAAGCTGTTGGTTAACAGTGGCTCTACATCCCTACTCTTACCTAAGATTGGGTAGTGACAGAAAGAATGAGATCGCAGATACAAGTGACACAAATAAGCTTTCTCAAAAAGTTGGCTGGCCTCTTCCTTAGACATAGGATAAGGAGTTCAGTTATTCAAGCAGGTTTCACAGTAGAGCTGCTACTCCACTGTGCCTAGGGTGCCTCTGAGGTGTTATGGGCATGCATATCCTACCAGGAGCAGGCCCCAGGTAGACCCAAGACACACTAGAGAGATTATTTTTTTCAGCTAGCCTGGAAATGCCCCTGGATAAGGTGGAGAGGGTGGCCCTGGAGAGGGAAATCTGGGCTTCTCTGCTTAAGCTTTTGCCCTCATGACTCCACCAAGAATAAATGGAAAAAGTAGATGGGTGTATGGATGGCTGGATGATTAACTACACTGTCCAGAAAGATAATAGCAGTTATGGAATGTTAGTGATGGGGGTGATTCTGTACCTTCTTGTCTTGATAACTAAGGTTGGAAATTTGACTTTGTATATTTTCATGTTGCTTTTTTATGGCATATTTTATACTTGTTTATGTGATTGTGGGGTTTTTTTTTAAAAAGGAAAAAAAGAACAAGCTTAAACCTCCATTTTCCAGCAAGTTGCACCTATTATTTCTACCTATCCACTATAACACAGCAGCAGGCTAGACTTTGTTATTATTTTAATCCAATATGTTGAATGAACATGACAATTAGCATTTGACTGAATAAATTTAAAGTTTCAATCATGGCTCCGTTCTCTTCTCTAGAATATTCTTATTCTTCTTTATTCATCCTCCATCCCGCCCTAAAACAGTGCCTTCCATTTATTGGATGTCTTAGCTATCAGTAATAGTGTATTGCTCCAATTGGTCAAAACAAGAGCAAGAAGGGGGTTGTTTCCAGGAAGTGTTCAGCGTGACTCTCACAGAACAGCTTTGCTTTCTTTCTAACGGAACTTGTTTTGTTTGCTTTTCCGCCGCTCGTGATTCCGTTTCTCAGGCAGTCAGCATGGGTGAAGATGAAGAAAAATATGATGGCATGTTGCTTGTTATGGCGCAGCAACACGAAGGAGGGGTACAAGAGGTAAAGCCGTGCTAACATGCTAAAGCTACTGTACGAACGCTAACGTGGTTAGCCTGTAAGCTACAGGCTAACTATGAGCAGTCACAAACACGCTAAATAAGAATGTTTTTAACTGTTTTGCAAAGTTTAGAAAATGTTTTTGTTATTAATAACCATGGATTTCGTGGACTAGCTTAGCTACTGTCTGCGGAGTGTTCTGGTGAATTCTGCATACATGTGACTAAGAAGGCAGCATGACAACTTAGTAAAAAATGAACTTAGTTCTGTTTGAGTATGTCTATTAGATGGTCCATGTTCCTGATAGAAACTGTTAAAAGTAATGTTCGCTCTGCAAGTAAGTTTTGTACTGTAGTAATGTGACGTTGTGTTCAGGATGAGTGAAGGTTCTGGAAGAAACTGTATTTGCTAAAAGAGATCTGCTGTTATGAGGAAAAGGTGAAAGATGTGATCTAGAAACTGATGCAGAAGCTGAAGATCAATGAATGTTTGGTTACAGTGGTGTATTTAAGAGTACACAGACACCCAGCACAGAAAAGGAAGGCTCTCCCATCCAAGCAGTTATATATTTCAGTTCAGTCTTGTCAACACAGTCAAAGTCCATAATGAAGCTGTAATCTGTTATATGGATTTTGTAACTTATTCTTGTCCTATTTTCTGTCAACAGTTAGTAAACACGTTTTTCAGTTTCCTCCGCCGCAAAACCGATTTCTTCACTGGTGGTGATTCAGGTGCGGCAGAGAAGGTGAGCATTCCTGTTCTATCTATACCTCATGTCACATTTAAGATTTCAGTGATAAATGCACAACTCCACACATCCCTCAATTTTAAATGAAATCCCTTGTGTCTTTCAGCTGGTCAAGGATGCCTTTGCTCACCACAGCAAGCTAGCGCTGAAGGCCCACAAAGAGAAGCAGATGAAACAAGAGAAAGAAAGAAGAGAAAAAGCTGAAAGAGAGGCCAAGCTTGCAGAGGAGGAGAGGAAAAAGAAAAATGACGACGGTCCAAGAATCCAAGAGCTGACCGACGAGGAAGCGGAGAAGCTTCAGACTGAGCTTGATAAGGTGAAATGCAGATTTTCAAATTTTCTGTCACCAGTGTCTCTCTGAAACTGTCAGTTACACTGTGAACTGTTATGTCTGTTAATTAATTTTATGTCTGTCTTTTTTAATGCTAGAAAAAGAAGGAAGAGGAGAATACAGCGGCGGCAGCAGAGATGTCATCTGACAAAGCTGAGAAAGAGAAAGGCGTGAGTGAGGAGTTTGACATGTACCTTATTATTTAGTGTTGACTGAGCAGTGAAATGAAGTGTGCATAATGTTTTTTTTGTTGTTTTTTTTAATTAACAAGTATTCATGTTAATTTCCTTTTCCTTCAGTCTGACTCTGAAGGAGAGGAGGATGAGAAGGACAAAGATAAACTGAAGCCTAATTCAGGAAATGGAGCGGACCTGCTCAACTACAAGTGGACACAGACCCTGTCTGAAGTTGATGTGAGTTCTGGTTTCAGCATCATGCTTGACTTTTCCTCTTCTCAGCTTGTGTTTACTGAACATCTGAATGGATCTTTGAGCATCTCTTACCCCTCAGCTTTCAGTTGTATTCTAGCCATACGGACAACTCCATCATAATGTTGTTTTTACAGCTCAATACTGTCACCTTTGCCTGAGTTTGCCAGTTGGATTGCACAATACGCTGCATATTGAATACCATCTTAATGTTTCCCGTGCGTTACCCTGTGCCTCTCTTTCAAGCGATGATGTGTTTCCTTAAAGAGTGTGTACCAGAACACAATTGCATTTGTTTTCCATTGGCCTTTGCAGAAGGGAAAAGTCATGACGCCTCTTATGTTATGTGAATTCTACGTTATTGTTCCTTCCAGCTTTATTCAGATATGCTAAGACTGTTGTGGAAAGAGTCAGAATGCATACAGAATATTGGATAAGTGAAAGTGCTGGAAGTCATCTTAAATATCTTTTAAGATTGCCATTACTGTTGAGTACCACCTGATGTGTGTGGGGTTGTTATAGCAACGTGCGAGAAAGTTCTGTGACCAGGCACTTCTCATTTATATGCAACATGAACGCAAAAATGGAGGGTGTCGACGTAATGTTATTCCTCCTACTCGGTGCATGACTCAGAGACCACAGTGTTGTTTTTTGTGTGGCCATATTCCTTATTGCCAGGTTTCAAGGGCGGTTTTGATTTTCGTAAGGAGACACTGTCATGAGTGATCGTGCGACGCCACTGACTAGCCAATCGGTGGCATGCAATCTGTTGAAATCACCTTATCGGATCTACTGCGATCACTTGGAACCCTGGCTCGTTAGGTACTAAAAAAGGGCCTGGTACCAGGTACTACCACTTAATGGAAAACCCTAAAATTCAAGTTGAGCCAGGCAGTTTTGAGTGGGGAAAAAGGTATTATTGGAGAGCAGTCGAATTTCTTTTTTTTTTTCTTTCCCCCCCCCCCGTGCAGACGAGAATCTTATAAGCATATAAGAACACATGTACGCCTCTTCTTGCAATTCAGTGCACGTGTGTACGTGTGGAATTAAAATATTAATTTTAATATTAAACTCCTCCCACAGGTGGCAGTGCCCTTTAGTGTGAACTTCCGCATTAAGGGCAAAGATGTAGTGGTGGACATCCAGCGGCGCTCCATCAAAGTGGGCCTGAAAGGACATCCTCCAGTTATTGATGGCCAGCTCTACAATGAGGTGAAGGTGGAGGAGAGCTCCTGGCTCATCGATGATGGCAAGGTGGTTACTGTCCACTTGGAAAAGGTAAGACGACATGCAGATGTGTGGCACGCTGTGGAATTGCTCAGTCAACTGGAGGGAGAGAGTGTGTCAAATCGTATTTTGATTTCAGATTAACAAAATGGAGTGGTGGAGCAAGATCGTCACCACAGATCCCGAAATTAACACCAAGAAAATCTGTCCCGAGAACTCTAAGGTAAATGCGGGGACTCCCTCTCAACATTCATACTAACAGTTTATTGTGAAAGGAACTAAAAGATTACTGACAGGTGTGGATCTTTCTGCTCCTTCCTCACTGTGCGTGCTTCCTGTTGAACAGCTGTCAGATCTGGATGGAGAGACGCGTGGTATGGTGGAGAAAATGATGTACGACCAAAGGCAAAAATCAATGGGCCTGCCTACATCTGAAGAGCAGAAGAAACAAGATATTCTTAAAAAGTAGGTTTTAGTCTTGGTGCAAATTTTTGTGTCTGAAGGCTACAGTAGACGCTAATAAACACCTGAATAATGGAGCTGTCTACTTTTGAGCCATACCGTGGGTAAAGTAGGCACCAGGTTTTAAAAATGAAAGAAGAATCCAAACAAAACTGCAGGAGAGATGATCAGAAGAAAAGTAATGTCGTGAAACTAAGAAGTGTATCACATTTTAAAGACCGCAAAAAAAAATTTGAGAACAGGAAAAAGACGAGCACCTCAAGAGTCGGTTACCTTCATGTGAAATTGCAAAGATGTATCCTCTGCAGGCATGTTTTGATAGTGTAGTGAAATGAACTGAAACCACTGAGTAAAAAGTTAGTAGTATACTTTGGAAATTGGCAATAAAATATAAGCAAGTATATCCTAGTCAGTGAAATTGCCTAGAAATAATGTTACAAATGGAGAGCTGCAGTAACATGGTGTGTTTGTTGAGGCAGTAATATTTAAACAGTATGTATCCCAGTAGGCTGCAGGTCCAATCCATGAAGTTCCACTTGCCGTGTTTAGAGAAAAAACAAAACTTAGGCCACGGACACTATAAAAGATAGACGTAGCTTCTGGGTCTTAAAAATTAAGCCAACGCGTGCCGTAAACCTGCATTCTTTTTAATGGCCACCAGGGAGCGATACTTGTCTATGGAAAACTGGCCCTCGGGCCTGATCTTTGTGTGCTCAGTCATACATTTTCGGTCATTTTGAATATAAAATGAATTCAGTTGTGTTGATTTTTGTCAGTGTGTCATGATGATTAACCAGGAATCATTGATTGACGAGCACATGAACCCAGTTTATTTTTTTATGTACATAAATAAAAATGATATTATGAAAAGAATTTGATATACAAAGCTTAAATTTCACAGCAATCGGTTTAATATATGGAAACTTTGTTTAAGGCAAGCAATAGATGGTAATGATTGAGATGCAATGACACAATTTCCTGTTATGTTGTTAAAAAATGAGCTTAAAAGAAATAGATTTTGTACTGCTAATTTTCCTCCTATAAAAATTCTTCCATGTGGGAATATTCTTGAGGGAGGGGGTACAAACAAACCTCAGACTGATGTTTCAATGACACTATGAGTCAATGTGCAGCTTATTACTGTTTGTTGGGAATGACCCCTGTCTGCTGAAGCCCACTTCCTCTTCCAGCTTGTTAAAGCTGCCTCTGAGGATCTTGTTTAATTTTATAAAGGTTAAACAATACTGCCTTAGGGAACGCTGTGGAAGTAATTGGTCTCAGAGTTTCTTTAGTGACACAAAGGTCAAATTGTGTCTGTCCAATCAAACATGTTGTGTGAAGGTGTCATCTCAGACGCTTTTCACTTTTAGTACAATTAAAATAAACATTCCTTTTGCAGCTGCAGAAAACAAAGGCTTTTCCTCTGACCGGCCTGAAATACAGAAAAGTTTTCAGAATAATTTCAATTCCCAGTAATGTGAGAAAACCGATGTAACGTTCCTTCCCAAAAACATTAACCAACTGTCATGATCCATAAATGAAACTAATCCCCCATTCACCGACTTCACGGGCTGAGTGCACCTCGCCTTCTCACCTTCCTTTTGTTTCTGACTCTGACACCTTCTGTCTCTGCAGGTTCATGGCTCAGCATCCAGAGATGGATTTCTCTAAAGCCAAATTCAGCTGAGGCTTTCTGTTGTCAGAGGCTTTACTCATAGAATCATGCTTCACGTAAATGACACCGGAGCTGACATCAGGCACCAACCAACTCCCCCTTCATCTCTCTACTGGACATGCTTGTGTTGATGTGCATGTCTGAAGTGCATAGGTTCATGTTTAAATCTAAGAGTTTGATACATGTAACAGCAGTGTTCCTTCCTTTGCATGTTGTTTCCATATTTAAAGATGTATCTGGAATTTTTTTTTTAAATAAATGGATTTAAAATGTAATTGAGTTTTGTTTCTGAACCATCAGTCTGAAGGAGTGTGATCATAAAACCAGGAAGCCTTTTCCTGGTCCTGCTGTGTAGTCTTTATGGACTGTGAATCTCCGAATTCACAGTCAAGGCCAGGACACAGTTCTGTGTCACTGAACCTGGTCAGGATTGTTAAACTTTTTCACATGGAGCTTCTGATAATTTTTTTTTTTTTAAAGTCAACTTTGAATAGCCAAATGTAACACTGCAGGTAGTGTTCCAGTGCATGAATAACTGGAGATAATTTATCTGAATTTCAGGGGCGGGACCGTATCTCCGTACTCCAAGCGCTACAAGCTGTTCGTTCTCACGTCCATGCCCCACCCTCACTCACTCTTTCAATTCATTCACTTCTCTAAAATTAACCTAAAATGAGGATGTTGTCCCAGCTAGTGAAATGCAATGATACCATACAAAGATTGAATAAGATGTTTCATTTTCAACCACAAGAGAGCAGTGTCTTCCTGAAAGATCAGGAGAGCGTATCAAACACTGACTGTTCAGTTGGTTAGTTTTTTGAATAAGGGAGGAAAAATCCTAACAATCTGATAGGAAACAGTAGAAGATAGCACGTTATATTTTAACTTTAAATATTACAACACAGTCACTAAATAGTTTAAATCTTATTCAATTCTGAGGTAACCATCTAAGTGAATGGGGCAGGTGTAGCCAATTACATGCAAGTTTGTTTGTTTTTTAATAAAAAAGGTAAAATTTTTCAAAGTTATGTTCATTTTAACTCATTATACTTTGTAGTAAATGACAAATTAATATCAAATAAATCTGTGACCTATACTGATTAATGAAACACGAAACTGCACTGTGATGAAAATGTAGATAGTAGAAATCCTTTAAATAAATTACTATTCAGTCAATGCTCGTTGATTTGTCTGTTGTTTGCAGCCAGTGCAAAAATAAGGGTATGTGTGTGCTTGAGATAGAAAATGTTTAAAAATCAACATTTTCATCTTGTAAGATAAAATAATTGGACTGGCTCTTATGTAGCATTTTATTCAAGATGCCTCACTCACACAAGCAACTTTTTTTTTCTATGCTGTCTAACATTCTCACGTTCACACTGATGGATGCATCAGAGAGCAACTTGGGGTTAGTCTCTTACCCAAGTGTATTCGGCATGCAGACCAGAGCAGTCGTATATACATATAATTATTCTAACTAAACTCCCTGATTATTAGATGACCTGCTCTGTCCTGAGCTACAGCCAACCTAGTTATATTCTGAGTGATTGTGTTTGCAAGTTCTGATCAGTTATATATTGTACAGGTGCTGCAGAGCAGCCAAAGGTGTTTTCACTCTTGTGTCTCTGTACTGCAGCCATCCATCATCTAAACCAATCTGCTGAGAGCTCTTAAAGTTGCACTCTTGAAGTTGCTGGTCCTGGGATGCAAATGGTGAGGCTGATAGCAGTGAGAAATAATTAAACGTATTAAATGCATCCATTAAACCAGATTGCTCTCTGAGGACTATAAGCAGGATATAACCAACAAGTCAAAGGCACGCTGTCTTACTGAGACCACGCTGGATATCATGCACCTCTGCTAAATGTTCCTTCCCTCAGGACCAGTTTGCTTACAAGTCTTTTCAGCTTGTGTGACTGTCCACAGCTAACTGGACTGGGCTGTCAGGATGGTGAGAGGCTGTTAATATCGCTACAGCTACCAGAGGGAACATACATTAGCTTATGCTGGTTAGCAGCTCCTCCTAATGTGTGAAATAGCTCATGTAGTTCAAAAACACTGTGCAGTCAGCAGCCTCATCAGGCTATCAGACCTGCTGTCTGCACACCACTGGTAACTATATCAGAGCTTACATTTGTAAGCTGTGGTTTGTCAGTAGTTTTCCTGCAGGCTCGGTGCCCTGTAGGAAAACTACGGGGCACTGGGCTTTCATTTATTCTGTCATGGCTGTCGAATGGTTGAGTGGATGGTGTTAAAATAGCAATCACAAAGTGGCCAGCTTGAATTAGAAAGCACCGGGCTTGTTTAACACTTACGCCAACTGTGATAACCTTTTCAGCTTGAGCCTGATTGAAGAGAGAACTTTAGACAAGTAAAAAAAAAAATTTTTGGTAACTAGACCCACCTCATTATTAACATTAAAATATTTATTAGTGCTTTAAATGCCGTTTTTTCTGTTCCCAGCTTTATGTCTCCACTCTCTCCATTGTTAGTTTACACCCTGGCATAGTAGCAGGTTGAATTCAATTGGTGCCATTTGGTTTGTGTGGGGTATATATTTTAGTGAGAAATGTCTCTCTTCTTCTTTTTATCTAAGCCATGTGACTTCTGAGCTCAGTCAAACTATGGACAAAGAAGAAGAAACATAATTAATCTGGAAAGCTCACTGTCAGTGACCAGTGAAGTGTGGAATTCACAAAGCTTCAGGTCACTTTGGTCACTGGCCAGGTCCCAGTTTTTATGCCACTGGAAATTTGTATCACACATATTTGCACTGCATTCACCAATGAATTTTTTTTAAAAAGTAGAGCCTACATAATACAGTTTGGTCTATTAATCAGCTGCCAGAGCTCATAATTCTATGAAAATTATTATTATTCTAATTAATGTACATCTTTTTACCTGTGCTGGTCTTTTTCATATTCAATATTTATGTAAATATATATTACATATCAGCATTTTAATTTTTGCAGTAGCTCCATCCTGGTCAAAGAAAGTCACCCTGAAGCCTGATGGGATTGTGGTTGGGTGGGGCGGCGGTATGACTGTGCAGGGGCTGAGGGCACGGAGGAGCCAGAATCTGCTCAGCTGACAGTAATGTCTCACCAAGGTACCAGAATTTCTTCATTAACAAAGACACACAGACATCAGAGGGACGGGGTTGGGGTTCTGGGGTGGGCGAGGCGGGTGTTCTGCAAACACACCTCCTCACCGCTGCACTGACTCGCTGTTCCAGACTTGGCAACTTGTTTTTTTGGAAGCAGCCTCTCGTAAATCAC
Organism: Tylochromis polylepis; assembly: GCA_015107715.1. Classification (NCBI taxonomy): domain Eukaryota; kingdom Metazoa; phylum Chordata; class Actinopteri; order Cichliformes; family Cichlidae; genus Tylochromis; species Tylochromis polylepis. Next base: position 11,003 of record VVHJ01026221.1, read on the forward strand.
CCACAAGGCCCATAGCACAGTGTGACTCACCATTGCAGTCATGGTGTTTGTGAGGACTGTTTCGCCTTCTTCCGTAAGGCTAATTGGTGGAATTATTCCTGGAAGCAGAGGATGGATACGTGAGGGTACACCAGGACAAAGATGGGATGGGATTAGGAGAGGTTGTCAGGTTTTGATTTTCATGGTGCATTCATAGATGATAAAAACAAGTTTGACTTTGCCTCTTGTCTGCATCCAGTTTCTTTCTGATAAATTTTAGTTGGATCACACTCTACACAGATAAAACTTTATAATTAGACGTCTCCAAGCCAATCCAGCATGTGGATGTGTTACTTAGAGTCCTCCATCCTCTACACCTGGGTGCTGGGCACACTCTGTAATGCGTATTTGGAGCACACACTTCCAGGGGCGGAGAGGCGGCTGGTGTGCAAAGTCAACCTCCAACTGTCAATTAGCAAAGGCCAACACAGGCTGCAGGCTCGGGTGTACAGAGCAGATTAGCCATCATGGAGGACAAAGGCTTCAGTCAGCAGAGGGTCCTCTGGCCAACACACACACACACACAAACACACACACTCACACTGAAGATGAACAACAAGGGTCCAGTGAATTTTTGTTTTTTTGTTTTTATTTACTTGTTTAATTTGTTTTTAATTTGTTTGAAAATATGCAAATGAAAATATATAAATACTGTATACAGATTAGAATCAGAGTGTATTTCATGCTAGTTTTGCCAAATATAACTGCAAATGCTCGCAAATGCAAAATGTCAGTTTTTCACTGGTCCAGTGAGAAAAATGTCTAAAAACATGATATGTCAAATGACATTTTGACAAAGCTAATTTACAGCTTCATAAATCAATGTGCTCTGTTGCATATATTAACAGTGGCTCAAACATGGATGCATTCTGTCCAAGAAGTGCCTCATTGTGTCTCACCTGGAGAGAATTATCACCTGATCCTGATCCTGTAGCTCTACAGTCTTTTAATGTCTTTTACCTTCTCACTTTGGTTTTCCCACCTGACCAGCGCAGCTTCTGTCCAAAACTCCTCAGAAACTGCTGATGTGTCAGATGTCTGCTCACCTGCTGCTGGAATATAACATATTTATAAGAACAGTAAAGTTCTTGCCTCATCTAGAAACTTACTGTTTCCCACTTTGCACTTTTAGCCCATTCCTAGATGGTTGATAGGCAACTTGATGATGTCAAAATATATTGTGCATAACTAAAAACTGTCAGCTACAAATTATACAGTGCCTTTCTTAGATGCTATATGTGCATAAAGGTACTGTATAAAACATCTAATTTTAGCCTGTTGCTAGGTAATTGCTAGGCAACATAATGAGATTTGATACAGATAAGAACCTTCAGAGACCGGTTGGTCAGTTCCTGATCGTGTGCAAGGAGTTAGCGGTCAAAGAAACAGACAAGCAAACTCACAGAAACACAGATATTGTGTATTCATGGACATACTTTAGGAGGATATGCAAAGGCTTTGTGCACTGTTATTATTAATTTTATTATTATTTTATTATTGTAGTATTAAATCCTTCATTTAAAAAGCAGTCAATGAATTGAAATCTGGATAGTTTTCAAGAGAGCTCTGTGTACAACAAATACAACTTGAAAATGGTTAGATAATACAATAAATACACAATACATTTTCAGTATTAAGAAAATGTTCAAGAAGTATTTGTGATCCATAAACATAACCTTTTAAATGCTATAATGAAATAAGAGAAAGTAGCTTTATATGTTTTGTAGCTTGTTTCATTTGTAGGCAGCAAAATCACTGAACCCCGTTCCAGTTCAGTGTGAATGAGAGGCACAGCTAGCATAAGAGTGTGCTCTTACTGGATATTGCCAGTACTGTGTTTAAATGAAATAAAAGAGCAGGATTAAGTGGGCATTTATGAAATATAGCCTAGAGATGAAGATGCATGAATGTAAATAATCTACTGCAGACAGTATTGTAAACTTTATAACACTTTTACACTAAGTATACAGAAGTCAAATTTAATCTTGATTTTTTTTCCACACTTCATTTTATATGAGAGCTTGATGTTTGTTGTATAGTTGCTTCTATGACAACTCTATTTCCCTCTGGGATAAATAAAGTCTCTCTGATTCTGATTCTGATAAAGGGAGTCTGGCATCAGGTATTTCAGATGCACAGCTCTAGTTCTATGACCTTGAAGCATTTTAATATGGACAGAAAGCTGGATCATTTCTAAATAGCATTCATGCCTTGGCATCTAAATGACATTAACTTTATTTAAAACAATAAAATTATCTATCTTGTCTTTTAAAACAAACAAAGGTGATATTTCTGGTATGTACCAAAAACAGTCCATACATTATTGAGTATTATTTATGTATGAGGTGAATAACAGAGGTCCAACAAAGGACCTCAGTGGAACACCTGTGCTACTGTGTGCTTAGTTCTTCCAGAAATCTAGTCATAAAACCATTTAACTGACTGCTCATCTAAACCAGTGTTACAGTGCATGACTGTAAGGGCCAGGGTGCACAATGAAATCAACAACATGGAAATATTATTAACCTGATTATTCTCAATACTCTCAAGTATAGATAATTAAATTTGAAAAGGTCCATCTGTGTCCATTTGTTGCATGCAATAAGCATGTATGGTCCTGGATGTGGAGCAGCAGTAAAGTGGATGGGTGGGAGACATCAACATTTTATGAGAGGACCTTTGCTGCCGTGATCTGCCCCACCAGCTGTGGGTCACATTGCTGCTTCATTGCTGTTTGCCTGTGGCCCCGTGACCCGCCAGCCTTCATTTGCACCTCGGTGAGGACCACTCCATCACTGTACTGTGGCCAAAACCTCCATGGGCCTGACACACACGCACACACACATATGACACAACTGATATCATGAGTGTGCAAGCCTCTCAAGTCTCTGGGTGCAGGAATGAGCTGGAATTGGGTTGATTCAACCAGATACCTGAATCCTAAAGCTAATTTGGCTTTTTTTGTATGTTAGTTCACTGGAGCTGTAATTATTTCTTTTCTTTTTAAAAAAATGTACACTGTGATGTTAGCTGTGGTCCTAGCTGTTATTCAGATCCACTTTTCCAGCTATTGTAAATTTTGAGAGATTTCTCTGTATATAATTTAATACATAAAATAGTGTTGAATACAAAGCTGCTTAGATGAGTATTTATTCATTTACAGAAATTTAATATACTGCTTATTGTTTGTAAACACTCATTATAAACACAAATTCATTCACTTCATGAATAATTTATAAATTACGAAAGGCTTTTTTTATCATTACATTTACCCACATATTGTGGAATTCAACTGACGATAGTACACAATGCACAATACATTTGACATGAACATTGTTATTATTATAATATGGCGGTTCAGATTGTGCTGCCGAATGAAAAGCTTGGTACAGCGAATGGATTTTGGTTTTGTTCCACTGTGTCCCTGCTAGTATTACATAGCTAACTTTGGATGAATGGTTCCATTAATTAGCATATCCCAGTGTATTTCATTCAGGTGTTAGCATTTTGGGTCCATGTTCTTTGACTTTCCTCGCATGCGCTTCTGAACGTGCTAACTGTACGTCGCACCATGATGCAGATTATAACAAAAGGGTGCCAGTGATGGTAAATACCCCTTATGAATTTCTGAAATTGGACCATCAAATCATCGTTTCGGTCATGCCAGAGAAGCCACATTCACTTTTAATACAGTCATGTGGTTGGTGGTATTTAAAGAAAGGTTGTGTCATGGGGCCAAAGGGTCATGATTGGGGTTTGAAGTTGAGGGCAAAGCGGCACAAAATTACACCTCGAGAACAAAACCTGTGGGGTCTAAAATAAGAACAGATGTTTGCTGCATGACCCTTGGAAGTGTTTCTGTTAATTAAACCGGTGGTTTAATCAACCACTGTAAGTAACAATAAAAAAAATTAAGCCAGTGGCACTTGTTTGCCTTTTGATATTACAGGTTTATGTAGGTTACAAATTAAAGATTATGTCCATCTCTAATTTGTTCATAGTCTTCTCTCTGTGTTGAATTGTTGTTTCAAGAAAATATGAATATATATTATATTGTTTTACATTAACATGGACGTCCCAAGAATAAAAAAGGAACAAATATTTGAGAAAACAAACATTTATAATTTATTATTAAATGACATAAATAAAACATAAGAGAGTTCATCAGATACAAATAAGATAGTTTATATATACAGGCACTTGTGTAGGGGGAATCTTTTTATTCCCTTACAAGCTGTAGAAGGCACTTATATCGCTCAGTCTGAACAGAGAACATTTATATTGGACTCACTGAAAAAACACAGGACATTAATTTATTCTATATACACACATATACACATTAATATTAGCAGAACCTTTCCTCTTATACAGTTAAGAATAAAAATGGCTGAAGAAGTCACTGGGATGAGTGACAAAACCTTTCTCCCACTGAAAACGCTACATCCAGATGAAGAGAATTTCAATTTTGGGGGATTTCCTTACCTGGATGATTGAGCATGCATCAAGATACTGTTCAGTTCAATTTAGCTGTGTGATGTCAGTAAGGTGGTGCCGCCACACAACCATGTAATAAATATGCAATAAGCATAGAGAATTTACTAAGAGCAATAATTTCTGACTGTGCAGCTATTCTAAGGCTTTTCTCTTTAGAGTGAAACTGATTGATTATCTTCAATTTCAAAGTTTTCTCAGCTTTATTCAAGTCATCTTGTTCAAATATCTCTAGGGGTGGGCAAATAACATTTCCCAATGAGCCGCATGAGAAACTGGGACTGTTGTGGAGAGCCGCACTCTATACGCAAATTGGTGTGGCTCTCCACAACAGTCCCAGTTTCTCATGTGGCTCCTTGGGAAAATTGTTTGCACACCTCTGCTCTAAGCTGTTTCACAAAATCCTTTTAGGTGTGGTGAAATTTCCACATATTCTCCAGGAGCTGTGTTCATGTCTGTGGTCCTGCTCCAAATGCCTCCAGCATCTGTAGATGATGGCCAGGTAGCTTCAGCTGCTCAGTAGGTCTGAGCTACAGGCGTCCAGCTAGCAGTCAGCCTGGCAATGGAACTCTCAAACTGGGCTTCCCCGACCCCAACCTCACCCAGGCTGGGGTCGTACATTGGGGAAGGTGAGGAGACAGGCAGCGAGGAGGTCAGGCCCGTGTATGAAGAGCCCCTAAGGAACTGGGAGGTCAGACCTCCAGGTATGGAGCCCGAAGCCGAGCCTGAAGGCGTGAGCGTGGTGCCAGCTACTGACCAGAGGCTAGGGTACTGACTGTGGACCAGAGAAAGAAGAGGGTTGGAGTGATTTATTACTTCACTGCTAATTTCCCAGCCTAAAGTGCAGAATTAAAACCTTTCTATGACTCAAAGGCTCACCTAGAAGTGGATGTGGAGTTGGTGGTGTGGGACAGATTGCCCATGCCTGTGGAGTTGGGGATCTGAAGAGCAGACCAGCTGTCATGAGTTGGCAGAGTCCCTGAAGTGTTGTCCATGTAGTTATCTGAAATTAATATAAAGCACCACAAATCAAAACCGATTCCAGTTCTTTGATTTAATTCTAGATTACATCAATATGGTATGTTGACTAGGAGCCTTACTTGTGCTGGAGGTGCGGTGGGGGTAGTGGCTGGGGTATGGAGCCGCTCTGTGGCTCCTCAGGCTAGAGTAGCGCTCGCAGTAGGATCCAGAGGAGTGGCCTGTTGTGCTGCTGAACTGAGGGGGACTGCTGCTGGGGCAGATGGGACTCTGGCCTGGGATGAACCAACCTCCAACTGTGGAGGAAAAGCACATACAACTGAGTCACGCATCAGAATTAAAATATATACATATAACAATAAGCATCGGCCTTGATGCAAAGATGCCATCCAGTACTCACTTTGAGAATATCCAGACTGTTGACTGTCTGTACTGTGATCGGACACTTCTTTATGGTCACTCCTGCAATCAAAAAGACACTATTAGATGCTACATAAGAGCATGCTAACTTGACTCATTGAGGAGTAAGTTGAGTTCTCAGCCTTTACCGCTCCTTGGCATCCAGGAAGGCTTTAGCAAAGGGATTGTGCTTTATCTTCAGAGCTGTGATCTGAAAGAAGCAAACAGCTATTAGCATTTCAGTCAATATGTAAAACACGTAAGCACTGATAACAGTTTCAGATGGAGATTTATCCTCAGGCTAATCAGGCTCAGGCTCTAACACCACTGACCTCCTCATTCTGATAAGCAGTGACAGCAATGAACTGTGTTTCGGGGAAGGACTGGCTGCTGATCATCTTCTGGATGCCTCCCACCTTCACAATGTGTATCCTCGGCTCATATTTGTGCAGAGAATTCAGCATGATCTGTAGAGCAACTGATGTCACTATTTCATTTTTTTTTCCACTCAAGAGAAGACAACAACTGATATCAAGTGAATAACATTCACTGAATTAAGTATATTGAAACAAATGATCTACATTATGATGTCATGTAATAACTGAAGTAATCCAACAGTCTGAGAAAAGCACTACACTCCATCTTGGTATGTCAAAACCAGAACGTGATTAAATATTTTAACATATCCTAGGATTGTCCCTTAAAAGAAAAGTTGTTTTTTAAGTTACTGTTATCATAACTAATCATTTTAACTGTGCGTTTCTCTGTCACCTGACCGCCGCCGTTGAGTTTATTGGAGAGTTTGACTTTGCTGAAAGACACTGGCGCTTTCATCCAGTGCGCTCCGAAGTTTGGGGAATCCGGATGGATGTAGACGCAGCTGGGGCTCTGGGGTTCCGGTTTGCCTCCGGGAACCCACTCCCCGTTCACGTACTTCCAGCGGTTATTGTCCGCGGCGACGAAATCCAGCAGTACCGAGTACATGGCGTTTGGGTCCAGACCTGTTACGCTGGCCCTCAGAACCGGAAACATTCTCCTGAAAAAAGAAAAATAAGAATTTAAGGCGTCTGTAAATACACTTTCCCCAGACACAAGCTTAGTTACCATCTTTTAAACCTGCAAAAGCCTCAGGAACAACACAAACAGCGCTCCTGTGCTCATGTGTGTCAGATTTTTACAAAACGTGTTTTTATACATGTTTAATTTAATTTCAAATTTGCAAACACATTTAAAACACCGCGCGTAAAATGCGCCCCGTTCCTACAGAACACCACCAGGTCTCCCCACACGCTGGGCCTACCTTCCCGTCTTGGTGACAATCATCTCGTTGGTCAATTCTTTAAACTTGTTCCATAAGTCTGCGTCCTCCAGCGTCAGTTTAATATCCCTCTCGGACGCGTCTCCCTTCTCGCTGCCCTTCTGGAACTCGCTCTCCACAGCGCTGAGGAGATGCTCCAGACGCTGGTCAGGGTTGGAAGAAGTCATATTAACAAGGTGTGTCAACAGACCTAAATCCGAAGGGAAGGGGCCCAAAGACCGCGAGACAGGCCCGAGTAGATACTGGTTTCTATACCTCCAGGCCTCCTCATTTAAGGGCCCTCAGGGACCTCATGGGGATGTGGGGCGTGGTTTATTGGCGGACTTCTCAGTCTCTAAACGCCGCCCCACTTCACACCGAACGTCTTTTCTTTATAATTTATCAGTTTCTTTTCTTTCTTGTGAAACAAAAACATGTGAAACACGTATTTCTTTCAATCAAAATGAACGTTAAAAAAGTCAATTTATTAAATTTATCGGATCATCAAATTCAGCCAAACAACTCGGCTGTCAGAAAAGAAAAACTTAATGGGTAAAGTTTGGGATTTATACTTTAACCCCGAAAAAATATCTTACAGCTTGTTGCAACTGAAGCTTTACACATTCAAACCTGTGCATGCAGAACAAAAGAAGGGAAGCGAGGAGAGGGAGCCGTGCCTTTGAACTCAGTTGCATATTTGCAAATAGTGCTAATCTTTTGTTGTCTCAAATCCACATGGGTAGAGGACCGGTGTTTACTGAGTGAGGACCATTAGGGGAGACTCTGTGCTGCTGTCGTGCCAAAGTGTGGATGGCCCAACAAGTGATGCCTGAATTTGCATAATGGGCCCGGGGAACTCTTTCCGTGGCTGTGATATTATATATTTCAGAAGCTCTAGATCTTCAATTTAAAATATTTATTTAATAAACGCTATGTAATGTATTTTAAACCAAAAGATTTACATCCAACGCAAAATTTGAGCACAGGAAATTGGGGGGGGGGGGGGGGTTCCCTGTCAAA
>VVHJ01026221.1:28751-40808 GCA_015107715.1 Tylochromis polylepis
TTAGCCCTTTTCACACACACACACACACACACACACACACACACACACTCACACTCACTCAATCCCTCTCCATCAGTCTGCTCTCTGTCCCTGTAAAGTCCAGAGAAACCCTCAGCAAAAAAAGATTTATTCTATGTTGATTTTTTTGTGTAAAAAGCATGTAAAAAGGGTGTAAAAGCCAAGCCAATATTTTCTTTACACAACCTTTTCTTTTCTCCACCATTATGTATTTCAAATGTAGGAAAACTAATTTAATGTGGGTGAGTGCACTTAAATAATATATTTGCAGCACCAGCTTCCCAAACTACTGCAAACATTTAGAAGTAAGCATCACAGCAGTGCTTGAAGTGGAGTTCCTGAGACTCTCCTGACCTTTGTCCTGAGCTCTGACATGTCTACATGGGGGACCAGCTGAAAAGTGCAGAGAAAACCTAACATTCTATGCCTGGAAATCTACTTCAGTCAGAAAGAATACTGACATTTCATGATGAACCACGGCCTTAAATTCCTTTGAAACAGATTTCAGTGCTATGTGTCAGAACTTTGTGGAATAACGAAACAAACAAATACAACCTCTGAAACCAACAAAGACGGGTGAAAAACTGCAGTTCCTCTTATGGCCTCTTGAGGCTGGTGCCAAGACGGGTCGATTCCTATTGCATGTCTTGCATGCTAAATTGGCCAAATTTACCCAAATTGTGCTACAATTCACCATTTAAGTCACTCAAGAAGACGTTTGTGCTCCAGTCTTGGAGTGACAAAAATGTGGGGTCCTAAATCAGTGGGTGACGTCATGGTAGTTATGTCTGGCTTTTATATACAGTCTTCAGCATCCACCTCAGCCACTGTCTGAGCTTCTCGCGTGTGGTTTTTAATACCTCTGTTTGTTTGTTTTTTAGCACTTCTTCATCTAACAGATGAACTCTGCTGTCATTACCTTTACTGCCCAAGCCAACTTTTCAGCCAATCAGTTTGTGACCTAAGTGATGCTGACGTCTTGAAACACTCCATCTCTGTAGGCTCTGCAATGGTTAAATCCCCACAAGGATAATAATTATTACATGTTAGAAAGGCTCTCTTTACCTCAATACATTCTTGTTTACTTTGCATTTCTATTGTAGTTTGGTATAGGTTATGTCGCTGGAGTACTTTTATGTCAATGAATTTGGATTTTGAGAATCCATGTCTAACACAGATAACTTTATTCAAGGTTACACATATAAAGGATAAAGAAGGTAAAATGAATATGGCGTTTTGATAAAGACACATTTGAAGTGGTCATGAAAGCACCAATAAGGACTGAAATAAATTAGAAACATATTATCACATTACACTATTCATATAAGTAATGCACACCATCACTTTTCTCAACCATTTACTTAGCCAAGGGTTTTGAGGAATCTGAAGTCTATCGCAACTGTTACAGAGTGAGTAAACCATGTTGACCGTGTAAAATAGAAATAATTGAAGAGTGCCTGGAATCAACACTTCAGAAACAAGGGAGAGGATATACACACTCCCTCACACATTTTCTGCCCCATCATGGGTAAGCCATGGCTCACTTTGAACTTCTGAGGTGACAAAACGTAAAGGCAGCAATAACTTCTGTGTTTCAGTGACCTTATCAAGTCATATATGTTGTTTTGCATGCTCATCTAGTGAGCTGATGGATCATCTCCACACTTCTAAAATTTTTATATATAAACTGATCTATTTGAAGCTCTAGTGTATCATTAATAAGAATTAAATCCAGGCAGAAGTTCACCTTGGGAACTTCCTCCATGGAAAGGCTGCAGGTATAGCGGCCATCAAGAAGGGGGAGGGCCTCCAGACCCCCCCTGTGAGTTGAACTGTTTTAATCAGAGCCCCCATGGGGGTCCTGACAAAAGAGCCGGGTCAGAATCACTGTCTGCCCTTTTGTTTCAAGGAGAGCCACGGAGGCTGGGAGAGGGCTCCAGGCTCAGTCACTGCACCCATCACCACAGCAGGCCTCCTGTTTATTTGTTTTGGAAACTGTTTTATCCCAGGTGACAGTAAAGGTAACAGATTCCCACTGTGATTTACTGCACTGTAAGTTTTTTTGTTTTTTTACCAAACCAGGAAGAACGGCTGTCAGCTGTTTTCATGAAAGGGACACACAAAATCCTTCATTCTGTTATGCACTGATATTTCTGTAGCAGATGTACTGCATAAATGTATTTATATGTTTACATAAAATGCAACATTTGTAATGAATAAACGTAAGTATTCAATATGTTTAACACCATCGAGCAGACAGTGTTAAAAAGCACTATGTCAGGGGCTGGGTGTGTGACCCAGCATTTTGAGTTTATTTTGTATTTTTGATTTCTTATATTATATGTCAAGTCCTTATGTTGTTGGTATTATTAGTTAGGCTTTAGTTGAGTTTTATTCTAGTTTAGGTTTTCATCTATATCCCCTTGTGTGAGTCTGTTCTTGTCTTCTGTGTCAGGATGTCCTGTGTTGTCTGTGTGTTTCATGTTTTTCAAGCTTGTGTGTCATGTCTATGTCTCTGTGTTTCCTCTTTTATTTTGAAAGTCTTGTGTTCTACGTTCAATGTGTTTAAATTTACACTTCCTTTGTGGTGTTGTTATGTTTATTTGTGTCAGCTGTTCCCTCATGTGTTTCCACTCCCCTTGATCACCTCCTGTGTGTATTTAAGTCCTCTGTCTTCCTTTGTTCAGTGTCAGGTTGTCTGTTGCGTTTATGCCAGGTTTCCAAGGATTCATGTTTCAGGCAGTCCTGTCAGGTTTCCATGTTTAGAGCTTTTCATGTTAACCTTCTAGTTTTTCCTAGTTTAGGTTTTGTTAGCATCTTTATTGGTTTTGCCTTTTGTTTGTTACTTTTAGTCTCCCAATAAATGTCTCGTTTTCTGTTAAAAACCAAGTTTTCTTTTGCGTATCTGCATTTGGGTCTTCCTCATCTCACCATACAGTCTGCTTCTCAGCCAGACTGTGACACATTATTATGACATAACCTGACATAAACTATGACAGGCTATATGACCTTCAGAGGTAGTTACTTGTTACGTGAAAATGCGCAGATAATTTCCAGTCCCAGCTTCACAAACCTGGGAATTTTCTTTTCTATATTCACTATATATAGTTTTATACTTGTGTTTTTATAGGTACTAGTGGAAAGTGTTGAAAGGTATTTTAAATGAAAGACATTCTGCAGTCATGTAGGCTGGCTTTCCTTGGACGTCCCCCAACAAGTGATAAGGACAGGCTATTTCTTGGGTCTTTACAGCAGAGGACGATAGCTTGGTCCCCCTACCAGGCTCATACTGAGGGTCTGGAATCACAGCATCACCAGCTTAAACTCCTATACAAATCCAGACTGCACCCTGACTTCTAATGCCAAGCTGTTAAGGGCTTGTGATGAGCCCACAGATGAATACAAAAAAACTGTTGTTTTCAGCAAATGTTGAAAGAAGTCATCTTTGCTGTCACTGTTACCTTAAAGTGACTCTTGTGCATCTTAGATACTTCCATCGGTAAATGGACTTACTGCAGTGAGCATGTCTTCATTTAAAGACATGGTCAAAGACTGTAAAGCAGAGGCAATGTTATCATGACTTTAAATCTTTACTAAAGGTCAAGAGACAACTTCCCTCAAATAGCAAAAATTGCAGTTCCTCAAACAACCACTTGAGACATCCATCAAAAGTGAGCCAATCTCTATTCACCTTCATGTAAAAAATGCCCACCTTCACAGCAAAAATATAAGATTTTACAGCTCAACACAAAAAGTATTTGTCATTTGTCATGTCGCTGGATTTGTAATGTCAAATCCTAGGACAGAATGTTGACTTGGTGTAGGAGTACTGGTACCTGGGTGTCCACATCAGCAACAGGCTGAAGTGGAAGATGAACAGAGAGGCTGTATACAGGAAGGAGATAAGTAGATAAGTGCACACCGTGCAGGAAAATGTGGGGAGGCTTTGTATTAGTCTGTTATGACAAGATCAATGTACTACAGTGTGGTCTGCTGGGTGAGCAGTATCACAATGAATAAACTGATCAGAAAGGCTGACTCTGTGATTGGCTGCAATCTTAGCTTATCTTATTTGAGTTACTGACCTGGACTTGTTGACCGTGTTTGTGAAATTGGTGTTTTTTTATAGCTTTTATGACTTTACTGTATACAGCAGCGTGCACGAGCTGAGGGAGATGACCAGTAAACTGAACTTCATGTGTAAATTTGATGGAGTGACCCCTGTTTTCTCAGCATCGCACCACCCCCACATTTTAATAGCAGCTTTATGATGCTTTCAGGGAATAATTAAAAAAACATTCATCCATCATTGTAAAAACATCACAGATTGATTTAATTTAGATGTGGACTTTGTCAGGAGCTCAAATCATTACAATCAAATTGGGAAAAGAAGAAATTTTGGCTGAAGTACTACAGTGGTGATGACTAATTGCATTGGCGTGGCATAAGTAATGCCCCTCAAATGAACTGGCTGATTTATAATAACCATCAGGACCTCATAAATGTGGACATGTATCTCCTCCAACTCTCATGTCACTAATCTGCCCCCTTAAAGAGACACAGCTGCCGATGCGCTTTCAAGGTTTGGTGACATCTTCATTGTTCCCCATGTTGAGCTCTGGTTAAATTGCCCCCTGGTGTTTATTACAGTGGAGAAAAACATCTGTACAAATGAATGGTTTGAGCTGGATAGATCTCAGCTCAGGCACAGCTGTCAGGAGGTCCTGCCTTCAAGGCCAGTCCTTAAATAATGCATGGCCACCCTCTGGTGGCCACAGTAGATATCACTGTGCCCTGTGCAGAGTTCGGTGGGCTCTCACACACCAGCCTTTTATTATTGCTGTGCATTACGTCGGGTAGAGTAATTTAATCTGAGCCCAATGTGAACCACAAACAATGTACAATGTGTTATTTTTCCAACAGCACACGCAAGATTGATGATGAATAAACCACACTCTTATAAAGAGGTGACAAAAATGCATGTGTCTCCACAGTTTCACTTTTGTGGACCTGCTTTTGTTGCCATGAATATTACACTGAGAATCAAATTATGGGTACAGGCTTTGTGAATGATTGATATAATGCAACAGCATGCAGTAAAAATGACTAGTGGATGTTTTATTCATGAGGGGATAGATAAACAATAAAATCCTGGCAGAAACATGAACACCCACACGGCAAATAGATTCATGAGAATAGCAAACACATTAGATTGTTGTATAATCGTTCTTTTCTTTCTTAGCCTTATCACTTGAAAATGTATAAATTTCCCTAGTTTGAATGTAATTTGAATTCTGGTGTCAGCAGCAGAGAGCAGAATATCCTTCTCCGCTTTGAAGATTTCGACTTCAGAGAGAAGCATTTTTTGAGCACATCTCATCAGGCTTTATGGAATTTAGATAAGTGAGTTTGCATTCATGTTGGACCTCTTTCCCTCTTTCCCCCGATCTCTGAATTGGACACTTTCATTTGCGCCAGTGTCTTTCACTGCCTCCAAACCATGACAAACAGATGCATTAGCTCCCTAATTGCTGAGTATTACCAATGAGATGCCTTATGAGTTACCAGGGTTGCCTCCTAGAAATGAAAGCCCTGGCCAATTTGCATGGGAGGTAATTGAATCGCCTGCAGCGAGAGAGAAGAGAGGACGTGCTACGCATTACAGCCCAATTGGCTTCTCTGAGTGTGTGGCGTGAAAAGCTATTTTCAAGCGCTGAATGCCAAGGGTTTGCTCTCTCATTCACGTAGAGTCCACTTCTCGCTGCTTTTCCCATCCACTCCAGCTCCAGTTTCTCCAGGGCCGGCTGATGGCTGTTGAAAAGGGAGGGGAGGGGGGGCTCAGGGGCCCTTGTATTTATGGGGAAATGACCAATCCCTACTTTCTGTGAAAACCCTGAGAGCCTTCGCTGAGCAAGAGAGAATAAGGTGGATGTGGAATGTGGAATTAACTGTAGCTTTACAATTGTCTCTGAAAAATGCCCTGGGACAGCCATGAGATGTACATGTCATACATTATCTACGTGTGCAAATTGAATGAGGCGAGGACTCATCTTCAGACTCAGACACATTTGTATTTCCCCCGTTAATGTGACAATCACACCAGCATCCCACCAAAGTCGTATCTTTTCTATTGACGTTTTGATACTTCTTATTTCTTGCTGCGGCAGTTTATATTTTGCTGCTTATTTCCATGTTTCACACCCCTTTTTCTCTTCCTAGTACTATGATCATTTGTATTTTCATACTGATGCAATGGTCGTGTCCCACAGCAGACAACATATGGAAAACATACTATAACACATTTAAAATCAAACTTTTAAAATGAGCAAAGAAAGAAAGAAAGAAAAGAAAAATGGCAAATTAGGATACCAAAATAATGAAGGACTTCCTCTTGCCCAACAGTCATGGGGCAAGTGGCAGCGTGCACCTCGGACCAATTTTACACTCATCTTCACACCTACCGCCAAATTATAATCACCAATTAGACTAACAGTTTCTTTAATCTCCTGCCGTTAATGTGGCAGCTACATTACTCCACCGTAGATATAAACAACCCAATGAATGTTTTTCAAAACTGATTATAGACTTTTCCTGACCATGTACTTTCATAATAATATGATCAAGCAGATACTTATAAAAGAGGACCTTTTGTTTTATGAGAGCTGGACCCATGAAGTCCTACTATCTGAATATTAATTTTAGCTCAGTGCCTGGACTTCCTGTTTTTTATACACACATAAGACTGTGAAGCTAAATTCATCATCTTTGCCCGAATAAAACATACAAAAAAAAAAGACATTGAAAAAAAATTGCCGGCTATCATCATAAGTGATTATTCTCCACGTTAATCAGAGACTTGTCTTGTTGATGAGACGTCATTAAGGGGGACCTATCATCAGCTTCTTTATTTTTTTCTCGTATATATTTTAAGATGATTAAATCTCATTTTAAACATGACAAAGGTTTCAATTAAAATAGTGTGTGTATGTTTAATCCCTGTAGATCAAAAAGTCAAGCTTTCCAATGAATTTTTTCCACTCTTGTGCTGGCTCATCAGCTTCACAAGCACCACATTCTGTTTTTCTGAAAGCAGGTGAGGGGCAGACAGTCTGGGAAATGTGCGCTTTTGGAAGGAAGGGTGCTCCGAGACTCAAATTTGGAGCCAGACAGAGAACGATTTGGCTTCGCTAAGCTCCAGTGTTAGATAAATAAGGACTATTTTGAACCGTGAGTCATGCAGAGCTGGTCTAATCGAGCCCAAGAAAGCATATTAAGCCCTCCCTTAATATTCAGAAATGTCCTGCTTAATTCCTGTCAGCTCACTGTGACGTCTTCAAACTTCATGTTTTCTCCAAGCAGGAGGTCAGAATTTCTATGCTATTCACTTCACAGTGATGGAAAGCAACAAGAAAGCATCAGCTATTGTTATTGTTTTATTTAAAAAGGAATAAAAAGGCAAATATAAAATAATTTCAGATCATTTTTTTTTCTGTTGATCAACCAACAGTCTAATGAACTGATTATTTCAAGTCAAAAAGTATAACTTAAGCTCTTTAATGTTTTCCATTTCTAGATACTGAATGACAGAGAAAACATTACTGGCAGGTTTCTTTAGCAAAGAGTTAAAAGTTTAAATGCAGGTGAAAGTCTGAGTACATACCTTCGATCGGGGCCGTTTTTCAGCATATTGATTGGAACACATCAAAATCGTCTTATAACAATACAGCATAAAATGAAACAGCATTACAGCCAATAGTGTTTTTCAAAATGTAGTCAGAATTTGGGGAAAGCCCATAGTATATATTCTCATCTGAAAATATAGAAACAGAACACTGAAAAAATATGGTTGCAAGGCTATAGCAGCCATATTCAATATTCAGTTCAATTCACTTCAACTTCAGTTCAATTGTATTTATATAGCATCAACTCACAATAACAGTTGCCTCAGGGTGCTTTATATTGTAAGGTAAAGACCCTACAATAATACAGAGAAAACCCCCAAAACTAATATGACCACCAAGTACTTGGCGACAGTGGGAAGGTGAAACTCCCTTTCAACAGAAAGGCCCCTCCAGTGGAACCAGCCCCAGACATTGGCAGCCATTGCCGTGACCAGTTGGGAGTCAAATACCATTTTTATACTATTGTGTATGTTATTGTGCATTGTGCTATTACTATTGTGGTGGAAACCTTAATAACCCAAGTATCAATCAACTTTTAAAATGACATGATTTTAAAAAAAAAATTAAACTATCTGTGTTATGTGGAACGTGGAATATGTACTCACCGAACACCTTTCAGTACTATGGAGAATAGTGCTTCACCACCATCCCATACAGCCTCAATGACAACTCCCAAAGGACAATAGTCACCTTTCTTACAATGTCTACAGAAAACGTTGCTGTATTGGATTGGACTGAACTCCTCCCGTAAAGTATATGAATAATGGTATGGTAGAGATAAAAGAGATTTAGAACTACGTTTATATCTGTAAAATTAAATAAAAATAATTGCCAGTTTTATTAATACTCATCATGACTTCGTCCGCTGCCTTTGTATTGCTGTCAAAATGTACCCGCATTTATCACAAAATAAGTATTTATAAAAATACAAGCCCATACCTTAAGTCTTTGGGGGTGATCTGGAACACTGACTGTGAGTCAGACCTTCAGCCAGATTCCAAAGCATTGTGGGAAGCCTTCCCCGAACAGGACAGGCTTCTACAACAACAGATTAAAAACTCCAAATACACACACCACACGTCCAGTTACTTCTGACAACATGCTTTCCCGTTAGTGCTTAGCGTTGGCATATAGATGTGTCTATGATGATGAATAGACAAGACCAAATCAAATAAATGAAGTCTATTATCAAGATGGCTTCAGAGTAGTGAAAGTGATGTGACACTAAGGATAATATTAATTTCCTGCCTTCTATGCATCATCCTGACTCCTGTCAGCAGGACAGACAACAGCAGAGTATCCTTCTCCTCTCCATTTGCTCTCTCTGCATCTCTTTTGTCACTGGAGCGCTGAAACGGGAAACACACACCTCTCTTATTTATTTTTAGTCAGTCGTGGAAGTGCAATTGGCCTCGTTCAAGATTGACAATTTTATGCTGTCAAATTAAAAGAACCCTCTGAATTAGCGAGATAATTGCATGCAATCTCCCTTTAATGGGCCTGTCAGTGATTACTGGCTGCCTCAACCAGCCCTATCAGTGGCAGGGGAGGGGAGTGTGCTGAAATGAAATGTCAATCATATTAGCATAAATGAGTAAATTAGTGCAAGTGGCTCATTGTCAGAGCAAATCAGGCCTGATGTGCCACCCTTCGACCCACAGTGGGGACTGACACTGTGAGGAAGGGAGGATGAGGAGGACGAAAAACAGAGCCGGCACGGAGGGAGGGGTAAGAGAGACAAAGAAATTACATATGAGCACATGGTGCTGACAGCTTATGAGATGTACAATTATTATCTTCAACTGGTGAAGCACATTGTTGTGGCAAAGAGCAGTTGGCAATGATTCCTCTTCATCTGCTCTTGTGTCCATCTATTTAGGGCCTTGTGTGCTGCCAGCTGCAGATGATTCTCCCGCCTTAAAGGCTGGAGAATCATTACACAAGAGGAAGAAATTTAAGGAAGTCCTGAGTCAGGCTTTTAAGTGCACTTCCTCAACATTTGCTTACGATTAGGCTCTTCCCTCATTTTTTCTCACAGAGGGTTTCTCAAACGCTTACATCTTATGTTTCAATCACACTGTAAACATGAATAAAAGAAGGGTTTTCCTCAGCCCCTATGTAGCTTTTATTAAGGCCTGGAACAAGGACTTATTTATAATGTACTTAGATGAGTCACCTTAAGTACAGATTCTATGTCTAATTTTCTCACTTCTGTTTTTGAGACAAGGCGAAAGCGGAAGGTAAAAGTCAGAAGTGTTCACACTAACTTGGAAGGTCTTCATATATGTTTTAAACAGGCTTTAAAGATGCATTCAACTGATAATGGGCAGGCTTAGACTAGTAGGCTGATTGCACACTTTAGCATTGAGCATTATCCTGATGTAGCAGGACAGTATCCACACGCTACGCCACATGTTGCAAAACAGAGTGACCTTTCCTCATTCCTCTGATCCCATACAAACTTCCCACTTTTAGCACCAACCCCAAACCATCACTTATTAGAGTGATGATTTAAATATGACATCAAGCACTCGTCTGGCATTTTGTAATTAGGAACAGTTCTTTCATTCTGTTCATTCTTTTGTCCCATCTTAATATTTCTCTCTTAATAGCCACTCTCAGATATGCCTTTTTTCGAATGTAATGCTACTTTGAAGATCAGCATCCTGGAGTTGCAGTTTTCAGCGCTGACAGTGAGTTGGTTAATTTGTTGTTACCATTTAATAAAGCTGCCAGCTGAGGACCTGTGAAGCGTCCGTTCCTCAGGCTGCAGACTCTGATGTACTCGTGCCTTTGCTCAGTTCGGACTCCCACTTTTCTGTTTCCCACTGTTCTGGTTAGAGCCGGTTTGAGCTCTTCTGTTAAGGGAGTAGTGCACACTGCGCCACACACTGGAACGTTTCTTACAAGAAGAATGCAAAGACTCCAAACACAACCGGTCAAATTCATTGCTTCAGCAGTGTAACATAACTGGAAAAAGAGTTTTATAATAATCACTTAGCCTTTAAACGCATACATCTGCATTAGCTGCAACAGGCCATAGGAACCCAGGCGTGATGGTTGCCGAAAATGGGTTTCTACTAAGAAGTCCAATTAAAATCAGAGATTATTCATAACTTCTGATTCCATTAATCATTAAATGTCATTTATAACAATTTCATTTTAAATACATTTCCATCTCCTTTTCTTTCAAAAACAAGGATATTTCTAGTTGACCCCAAACATGTATTAGAATATCGTGTGTGTGTGTGTGTGTGTGTGTGTGACACCTTACACATTACAGGCAGTCAGCTAATCCACTGAAAGGGTATAATGCTGATGGGTGCCACTTAAGGAATCAGATTTGGGATTTACTGAAGAGCATTTCTGTAAAGGAAAAGACTTTTGTTTTAGCAGTGCACTTTTATTAAATCGAAGCTCTCAGAAGAGGCAGATTAAATGTCCGCTTCTTTCAAACTGTTGCCTAAGCTTTTGTGTTACGGCCCAGGTTCACATAACCATAAAGACACTGTGGCGGTTATGTTCTCGAGCCTCTGGAGCCCCAACAGACATTAGAAAACTATTTGAAATGCTGTGTGTTAGCATCATCTGCCTCTAACTGTGAAATCAGTGCAGTCCCCCTTTAGGATTTTTTTTCTCCTTTTGTTCAGAACAAAGTTTGATAAAACAAAACAATTTAGTAAATCTAAGAAGTGTTTGGGCTTTGGGTTTGGTTAACAAAATATCTACACCCTCCAACTCTTTGTGTGTGTGTGTGTGTGAGTGTGTGCCTCTTTCTCTCACACACACTCAGACGTTCAGACACGCTCAGCTCTTTTCTCTACAATTTCCCACAGGCAGTGGGGACCGAGTGTAAATCAAGGCAAAATTCCTCCAGTTCGACAATTCATTTGTCCACAGGCTTGTTAGGCAGGAAGAAGGAGGAGAGGGAACGCGTGTCAATAAATCATCTGACGCCTGGCTATATTTATGCCCACAGCAATGAGTTTAACAAGGAGAGCAGTCCTTGAAGCAATATCCTAAGTGGCACTTCATCCCTGTCTCCTTCTTCTACACCCTCCTCCCTCTATTACCCACCCCACCACCACCGCCACCACTTCCTACTCCTCATCCCTCAGGAGGCTTCTGATTGTGAAGTGGCAGAAGATGCTTCAGTTGGAAGCGCGCAGACGGAGAAGAAAAAGACGGGCCTAGACACCCGCCCGCTGTCTCTCAGCTAAAATTATCCCGTGAGCTGGAGAGATTTTGAGAACTTCATTTCCTTGTTCATAATTAAACTCCTCAACCTTAATCTGACCCAGTCATTCTCCTGCTGGAGCCAAGCTGGGGCTTCCTGCAGCGCTCACTGAGCCCTTCT
>VVHJ01026222.1:0-20378 GCA_015107715.1 Tylochromis polylepis
TCGCTCATGTTGTTCCACATGTTTTTATTAACACAATTCACACGGTTGCTGCTAAACAAACACCGGCTGCAGCTCTCCCGCTGCCAGCCGCACACAGCATCAACGACACCCCCAAACCAACACTCAGGACCCCTTTTATGGCTGGCGAGGCGTGATTGCTGATGCCGTGCAGGTGAAGCCATCTCCACCGCACGGCACCGCAAGCCACGCCCCGCCACAATGTTTTTAACATGAGATCAAGGATTAAAATGTTGATGTATACTCTAGGCTAGCTAACTACATTTTGGAAGCATCACATCGCGGAGGAATCCGTCACTGGTTTAAAACCTCTTTTTTTTTTAATTCATGTTATAGCATTTGTTCTTAGATTGCGTCAAATAAACCACAGTAGATTAACTGAACTAATGCACGCCTGTTCTACAGCATTATTTGGCTTGTTTGTGTTGTTGGGAGATGTTGGGAGAGTGTGGTAGATGTTGTTTATTTGCTAAAAATGGTTCATTTTAGCCTGTTGCTAGGTGGTTGTTAGGCACGTATGATTCAACTTTTGTGGATACAAATGTTGTTGTGAAAGTAAAATGATATGATGCTTTCATAAGGTGTTGTAGGTGCATAAAGACTATAATCAGGTCATTTTAGTATGTTGCTAAATGGTTGCCAAAGATGATGGCAAAAACTTACGATGCTGTCTAAAAGAATGCAAAAAATGCAATTATTTGTAAAACTCATAAATCTGTAATTTATTTGCAATAGAATACATATTAACTGTCTAAACTGACTGACTATCTTTTACTATGCCTTGAAAAATATTAACTTGTTTGAGGACCAAGGACAAGGACAACAAAAGGCTGGAAAAGTAAGTGGCACTAAAAGGAAACAGCTAGAGGAATGTCTTGTAGGTTAACTGGCAACAGGTCAGTAACATGACTGGGTATTAAAAGAGCATCTTAGAGAGGCAAAGTTTCTCAGAATTAAAGGCGGGCAGAGGTTCACCAATTTTCAAAAAACTCAACATGGAATTGTCAGGATTTTGAATATCTCATCATCTGTGGAAATACTATCATCAAAAGATTCAGAGAATCTGGAGAAATCGCTGCTCACAAGGGACAATTCCAAAAATCAGTATAGGATTTCAGTGCTCTTTGGGCCCTCAGGCAGCACACTGTTAAAAGTAGGCATGATTCTCCTTTGGAATTCACTGCATGGGCTCAGAAACACTTCTAGAAATCAGTGTCTGTGACTCGATCATGACATCCACAAATGCAGCTCAAAGCTGTGTCATGCAAAGAAGAAGAAGAAGCCATATGTGAACATGAGCCAAAAATAATGCAGTTTTCTCTGGCCCTCTAATGGTGAGTTGGATTAAATGGTGGGAGAAGATGCTGGACAGGCCTGGGGTGCCTAAATGTATATTGAAAGTGTACTGGGAATGTCTGGCGGTGGCCTTGGTCCATTAGATCTACAACTCCCACATTCCAAAGGTGTCTGGGAACATTGAGTCCAAATGGACAATGTGCCACACCTCTGTTGGTTCCTGTCGTGATGGTAACTTTTCAACCAAATGGTGGTAGTCAGAGGTGAAGGGACCTATCAGGCTTAGTTAGCCTGTGGAGCTTTGGAAGCAGCTGCTGGGTACTGGCAGGCCAGGCAGAGCATGACTCTGGTGGTAGCTGAACCAAAAATTTGGGTGTTGTACCATGGTACAAGACTTTCAGTATCCTTTGAAGCAATTCTGGCAAAGGCCACTCAGGACTCAAGACAACCTGTCCATCACTGGGGGCAAGGTCAGGGAGGTAGTTAAATAACTCCATTGTGGCCTGACCCCTGGGGTGGATGAGATTTGCCCTGAGTTCCTTAAGGCCCTGAATGTTGTAGAGCTGTCTTGGTTGACATGCCTCTGCAACGTCATATGGAGAAATAAGATGGTGCCTCTGGACTGGCAGAGTGTGCTTCCCTCCTTGGAAGTTCTGTGCCAGGGTATTAGAAAGGAGAGTTCATCCATTAGTTGAACCTCAGATTCAGGAGGTACAATGATGAATGGGATGAACAATTCATCCCAGTCACAGCATGCTAGATCAGGTTTTTTATCCACTTGAGGGCATTTTAGTGTGCATGGCTAGGCGTCCTCCCTACCAGGAGTAGACCCATGGCGCACTGGAGAGGTTATATGTCTCTGCTGGTTTGAGTGTTCCACCAGATGAGCTGGAGGAGGTGCCTAGGGAGAGGGAGGTCTGGGCTTCACTGCTCAGGCTGCTGCCCTTGCAACCCAGCCTCGGATAAATGAATGAAAATGGATGGATGGATGGATTCACTGTTAGTCATGCACAATTCAACTTTTGTGGGTATAAATTAAATGATGTTGAAGATTTACTTGTGTGCCGTGTTTGGTTGCTCTGCTCCAGGTGGTCTAGCAGGAGTTTGCGGCCAAAGAAGTAAAACACAGACAAAGATTTTTTTCTATTATGGTAAGATTTCCAGTTGTTTGATCCTTTACTTTTTTCTTTTTTTAGAAACACTGATTTTAGTCTGTACTAGATTTTGTGCTTTCCATTATATGATTTATTTAATTGGTACAGCATCATCATCGGTTTTCAGTGAACAGACAAAAGCGGTCAGCATCTTTTACAAAGTTCCTCCTGTACTCCTTTGTGGTGTGAGTGTCTTCTGGGACCAACTTCATTATAGGCTGTCTCATTATAGCAGCCCCCCTACTAAGAGCCTGGAGAGAGGAGCAGAGGAGGCAAAGCCTTCTTGTTTTAGCCCTTTAGAGGTCAGCAGTTGATTAAAACGTTGAGAAGTGGAGGTTAATCAGCTACTGACCCTCAGGGTGATATTGTCTTTCATGGTCTGTTTTAATCAATAAGTGTGAGTGCTGGCACAGAGACGAACTTCTCCACTCTTTCTCAGAGCCTATACTTCTACTTCCCAAACACTGCCTCCTTGATTACCTGTCATATAAATTATTTTCTCATCTGGACATTTTGAAGTAGAGAGTTATACTTTAGCTGTAAGAAGACAATATTAAGAAGTCAAAGGGTTACATTTAAAAACGATCTTGTAAGATGTAGTATAATATGCATGCTGTTCAGACTTCAAGTCTCATTTGCCACAAAAAGTTGTCGGACTGTAACTTCAGCGGCCGTCTCAAACCAAAGACACCAGTCCATCACATCTGGTGATGATGTAGTCTGACATGCTGTCAACATGACTGCACATCAAAGTGTACAAAGTCAAGAAGCAAGGTGGGTTTTTTTTAATAATTATAGTCAACAACGAAACATCTGGTGTTAGAACAATTAAATACAGCTGGTGGGAAAATCTAAATAATTACAGCTATTTTTAGTGCTGTGACCTCTGCAGGAACAGCTTAGGTGTGGCAAAGAGAAGTTGACACTTCATCAATCCCTCCATAACCCCAGTTTCATATTTAATGCAAAATACATAAAGATGGGAATTTAATCCCTGTGGAGGGTTTAAAAAAAAAAAAAAAACAGTACTGAGAATATGCAGATTTGCATGCTGCCTTTAACTGTTTATAGTTGGGTGTACTGGTGTTTTTATTAGGTCAAAGTTATGACTTCTGCAAATTAATATGTCTCCAGGTATCTATAAACACATACCTGTACATGGCTTAGGCTTTAAATTGATGTGCTCTCCTGCAATGAAGCCATTTCCCATCAGGATGTGGAGTGTATAAAGTCATTACCTCTGGTTTAGTGTGGTGTCTCCTGGGTTCAGCTGCTGAGAGTTAGTATCAACACCTCCACTGTTTATTTGGACCAGCACTGAACTCAGGGTCACTCAACTTCCATCACACCTAATCCTGATGATGTGAAAACACAGACACACACAGAGACATAAATATACACCTTCACCCTCACTACAGGGGAAAGCAGAAATGTACCTGTTAGCAGTGAGAGACAATGAGATCCAGCTGTTGCTGCCCTCTATTTGCTTTCTCCTGTGTTTTTCTAAGTCAATATGGCGGATGCCAAAAGAATGTCACTCTTTCTTGATTATGTTTTAACCCCAAAGCTTTGTGCAATTTATGTCTATAATGTAACTTTACTTAAAGAAGCAGAGCAATTTAGCTCATCTGTAATGCCAAAACACAGCACACTGTTGTTTTTTCCCCATTATAAACTCAGTCATGATCTCTTATTGTCCATAAAAATGCTTTTTGTGTGCAGATGTTTCTGATCTCTGCAGGGGCATGAGGATTGATATACAGTGTCAGAGGGAAACTGAATCAGAGGGGTTGTGATCTGCTGAGTAGCAGCAAAAACAAAACAACATTGCCTCCATCTCTTGTGGCTCAGGGATAATTGAAAATAAATAGTGTTGTGTCGCAGTGCTGCTGCAGACTAAATACTAATTTGTGCTGCAGTCAGAGGACGTTAACACTGATTCAAATTCTCCTTTTGTTCTGTCCCCTTCTGATCAAAACTGTCAAATCATATTATTATTTCGTTCTCCAAACAGTTAAAGCACAGCTGTTGATTATAATATCTTTTAAAAGAGGGTTATTTAAATGTTGTTATACCCTACAGTGTAGTCACTGGAAGCACTACAACATGAGCCCACATCTCATTGTCATACCACATTATTTAATATCATCTGTTGCTGTGAACCTTTGTTTGATGTCATGATGGCTCGTCCATTTGAGACACACCAGTTTGCACCTGCCCGACACCTGATTAGACACAAAAAGGAAAACTTGATCTTTAATTAGAGCTGAAAGTTATATTCTCAACATTAATATCCTGCCAGTGGTAGAGATGGCTTATCTTAAGAGTAAAATACGTTGGAGTGCTTGGCCAACAGCAACAGTACTGAACACTTTTTCTTTATATTTTGTCAGGAAAATGGTCATTAAAAAGGGAAAATAGAAATAAAATACAGTATATAAGGCAAAAACAGTTTGTACCATTCTAACCAGCTTGAAGGTGAATATTTCAAGTCATCTTTATTCTTCAACACAGCCTGAACCCTCTTAGGCAAGCTTTTTTTGTATTTTCTTTAAGTAGTCTTCAGGAATAGTTTTCCTCTTCTTGCAGGAATTTCAAAGCACTTCTTTGGATGCTGGTTGTGTTTTGTTTCCAGATGGTATGCATGGATCAAACTCTGATGGTACTTTTCTGCATTCATAATTACATAAATTCTGACAAGATACCCAACACCACTGGCTGAAACTCAGCCCCAAATCATGACAAATTGTTGTAGACACTCACTGTTATACTTCACTCCTGACCCTACTCCGTACTTGTTGTTGATGATTTGAACCAAAATTTTCAGATTTGGATTGATCACTCTATAATGGATCTCTGAGGTCCTGTGTCAGGTCTTTGCTGGATTTTTCTACCCGTTTCTTAAGGTCATGACTTTCAGATTCTGTTCATCTGCTGTAGTTTTTAGGCCTGTCACTCCTTCTTTTGTCCAGTTTCTTCAGTTTAAGAAACTGGACACGCACCACACAGGAGAACAGGAGGAACTTTGTAAAAGATGCCTGCTGCTTTCGTCCGTTCACTGAAAACCAATGATGATGCTGTACCAATTAAATGTTTTCAGCTAACAACTCTTTGGGAATTAATTAATTGGGAAAAAAGTAATTGTCAAACTGTGCTATCTTTGACATATTAGATTCACCTAAAGAAATGGGAAGAAATGTTTTGTCTTTGTAACAGCCTGCTAGAGACACAGTGCTTTAAGATACAATTTAAAATAGTTTCTTTGCTAAGTTGCCTTGTGTAGACACATCATTGGTTTATCCTGGAGTTAGGTGTCTTTTTATTCTTGAATGATTTATGGGTGTTAAATGACTCAACCAACAGTGATAACAAAATTCCTTTGAAAATGGTTAGGTGCAAGGACTGGACTGAAAATGAGTGAAAACCAGCTGATGTCCAAAGAAAAACTTCTTCGAAAGGCCTGCAGCAGAGAGCTATTGCTCAAGACCACTTCAAAAAAATTATAAGGAAGTCTGGGTCCTTGGAAGGAAGCGATAAAGAAAAGAGGCATGGCTCAAGACTTTTGCACAGCACTGTATTATCAGCAATAAATAATGTAAATTGCCACCATGTAGAAAATTGATTCTTTTAAAAAAATCTACAAAGCCGACACAACATCACTCACTGGTTTGTGGACTCAAGATCAGCATTTTGGCCATCAACATGCCGCTGTCACGGCAGGGTGCGCCGGTGGGTTTGTGAATGGACCCAAATGCAGGACACAGGAGGAGACAAGGCAGGGTTGCAAACCAAAATGATCCATTTATTTAGGCTAAAATAACATGAAAAACAAAACAAGACAGAACTGCAAAGCTATGAAAACTGCAAAGACTTCGACAACTAAGAGAACTAAGACGTGAGACAAACAGAAGACAGAGGACTTAAATACACACAGGAGGTGATCAGGGGAGTGGAAACACATGAGGAAACAGCTGACAGAAATGAACATAATGACATCACAGGGGACGTGTAAACTAAACACAATGAACATAGAAACACCTGACTTTCAAAATAAAACAGGAAACATGGAGACGAAGACATGACACAAGCTTGAAAAACATGAAACGCAGACAAGAATACATAACAAGTAACACATAACACCTAGGTGAAGCATACTAAACTAACCTCACGGCAATAAAATAAGAACCTTATAATGTAACATAACTCCCAAATATAACAAAAGAGAACCAAATGAACAGAAAACACCGGGTAAGACCCAGGACCATGACAGTTTGTATGTTTGTTTGTTTTTTTTTAACTAGATGTGATATGTGAGAGCTACAGCTGATGAAGTAACTGAGGGCATTTCATGCTTATATGTTAGTAATTCTTCACTTGCCTGATAGACACATCATAAATCATTCCCTGCTTTAACTTGTCTTTCCTTCTAAATAGGACCCCAGTTCACTTGATTAACACATGCTTTGTTGAAAAACACTGTTAAAAAATTTGCAAAGTCTTCACTAAGGTATTAAAAATAAGTGAGAATTAGGGCAATTTTATCAACGATTTCTATCCAAATAAAGTAAAAGTAATGACTCTCCACTTTAAGGAAATGGATTGATGTGAATTGTGATTGAATAAAATACTGGTTAAAACGTCAGGTGAGCTCTGAGCTTCAATATTAAGGTTTTGACAGCCCTAAGCACTCAGTGTCGAGTGTGAATTAGTTTGGATTAGGGATTCACCATAGCCCCAACTAAAAACTAAGATCTTTAAAATCCAGTAACTTCTATCCCTAGATCTTGGTTAAAAAAAACACATCTTGGTACTGATATATAGTGGGTATTACAGCATTATCATCACAAAGCTAACTGGCAGACTTCTGATTGTTCTCATACCCACAAAAAAATGCTGTATATCCACTCGAAGCTGTGAGATTTGTGAGTACAAGGTGTACTCTGAAATCCATAACATGCTGTGGTTTGCACTTTCAGTGCCTCTTTGATGAGCCGATGGGTGTTGGAATTTCTGCCTTTGCATCTGCCTCACTCCACAAACCAGAATAGCTGTGCAAATATCATTTTCAATTATGCTTATCATTTTTTTAAGTTAAAAAAAATTAAGTACAGCACAGTCAGCAAAAAATAATGTTAGTTTAGTCCGTCTTAAGTTGTTAATGCAGTTACTACCATACCCTACTTTTCAAATGTAGTTGTGGCATGTGAAAAAAAATTAAGAATTCAACATCTTAAGTAACATCTGGATGAGCTAAAGTAGTTTAAAAACATGTGCTATGGACAAATGCAGTTAAAATTGAGTTCACTAACAATTTGCCAGCAAGATTAATTTAAAAGAAAAAAAAGCCAAATTTTGTAATTCTTGGAGGAGAGGTGGAGCATGAGCAAAAGGAGAAGCCATTAAATTTTGGTACACATCTGATTCCCTTTCCTAAAAATTTCCATATTGGGCATTGGCCTTGGTAGAGGATTTGCTTTCTCAGGGTTCTTCAAATATTAACCAAGCACTGGGCTTGTGTAGCAGCCAGAGGCACAGAAAAACTAGATTCGCCAAACTGACAGATTTCGCTCAACATCAGCAAATTCTGGATGCAAATGTCGTGCACCCAGACAAGAAGCAAACACCGAAAAGAGACTGGTTGCTATGAAAGCAGAACTCAAACTGTGCTTCAAGAAACACATGCTGAAGGCTCTGATATGACTTAACCTGAACAATGCTGAAAATGTGCAGATGGAGCTTGATGCTGTGTCTCACACCGCTAACAGGATGTGATGGGTGGGGTTACAAGTAGTGACCTATGCTTCATGAAAAAACAAGTTGCAGTCCATTAAAAATTTAGGAGAAGCTCATATTAATGTCTGTTTTTGGTTGGGTGTTGGTTGTACTTATTTTATTTGTTTTTTTTATTTCATTTGCCAGAGTATGCTGAAACATTTGCACACAACTGTACAATGTCTTGTTAGAATCTACTGTACTTTCGGTATGACAGCTGTGCAAATGTGGCAGCTTCAGGCCATAAAATATTCTATTATTCCTGCTGAAAATATTGCTGACATTGTCATTTGGTGATATGCAGTAAGACGCAGTTTCCTCTGATCTTTTTTTCAATTAAATACCTTTAGTAAGCTTATAAAAAAGCAATGTGAGTCTACGTGCAGCTCTTCAGCACAAGGCTTATTTGTGATGGTGGTCATGGAAGCACATACATGCAAAAAGGACTTTAACATAGAAAAGTGGCGATTGCAGCACAGACATCTCCTTTTGCCCCGCTTCTTTAGACAGAATTTTTAAAGATGAATTTTTAGTTGAGTGTTTGTATAAACCGCTGAAATGACAACTTCTTAATTCCTTTAAAACTCCACACTTCTTAAAGGACTAGTTTGGCATTTTGGAGATTTGTGATGGCCAGAAGATCAACGCTACTCTCACGTCTCTCTGTTAAATATGCAGCTGCAGCCAACAGCTGGTTAGCGTAGCACAAAGACCGTAAATATGTCAAGCAGAAGTTCATTGAGGTTGTGTTTTGCAAACTAGTTGGGTTGGTTTAGGAAAATTTTGTGGTTTGGTTTCAAATATGCCCCTTGATAAGATTAAACCTTAATTTCTAATACAGAGGAGTATCAAATATGCATTTTGATGATTTGGGAATGACTCCTATCTCACTGTCTTACTATCATTGTGAGCATCCTTGAAACGCCAGCAGCTTTGATAGAATGATACTACTTGACTTGCTGGTTGGGATATTTCTTGAGATGAAAATAAAATATGACAAAAACATGCCTCCCAGAGTGGTGTTGGGCTGTGAAGGTTATTTCACCATCCACACTCTGGAATAACATGGATGTAACAGTAACAGATGTTCCAGACAGCACTGTCCAGGGTGTACTCAAACTCCTGCCCTGTGGCAGCTGGGACGGACTCCAGCACTCCCACGACCCAGATGGATGGATGAAAACTGATGATAATGGATGAAAATGGATGGATGATTATTCATCACATAGAAAGCCACATCTTTTTAAATCATACAAATCAGAAAAACTGAAGCAGTTTGACTTCTAATCACCATGCAAATCAACTGACTTTTTATCAGTATTATTCAGAACTCTTTTATGGTATGTGTTTTTCAGAGTATGAAAAGTGAGCAGCTTTCATAGAAATAAATCAGGCAGTTTCCAGTCCTCTTTAAGAAATCCATGGAAAGCTCTCAGGAAAATGTTGCCCTGGACAATAGTGCTACTACAGTCTTATTTTAAATAGATGGATGCATGGATCCATCCAAAAAGCATCATCACTTTTCTTTGCATGTGAAGAACAAACTGAATGCAGAATACTAAGAGGCTAAGCTGCAACCAAATGATTTGAGCCTCAGTGACAGTTATGGAAAATTACAGCGGCACACCTTGGGCCTTATATGCTAATCTATGTGTGTCTGATGGAGATGAATGGTGATTGTATTATGGTGTATTGTCCTCTGTAGAGAGTGTTAAACGATGTGATGATGACATGCAGCGTAAATCTGCCACGACCAAGTGCCATGTGTGTGGCTTTTTTTTTTGTGTGTGTGTGTGTTTGTTTTCCTCTTTGGCATGCAGAGGCCAGCGCAGCAGTAATTAATGACTACCTGCTAATGGTGCTGTGTGATCCTACATGGTAATGAGAAAGTATTGTGTGAGGCCAGGCATGACAATCAGTTCAGCAATGAGAAAACATTGTGGTGCACAGGTGAGAGCCTCGACCACACAGGCCTGGGAGGACAAATCAAAGGGATTTATTTGGGGTCTTTTCTAAAATAGAAAAAAACAAAACAAAACACACACACATTTGGGTGTCTGAACGAGCGGCATAGTAAATCTGAACCGATGAAGTTGGCTGCACCTGCTCTTCTGTTTCATGGCTGTGTGCTTTTTATTGTAACCATATATTGAGATAAAGGGTAATTGTAAGATCTGACACAGATTCACGAAACAGTTATGCAAATGGGCCCGACTAGAAATTAAATATCCTTTTAAAGAAACACAATATTATGGCGGCGCACTCCAGCAGTCACTGGAGCTTTGATAAAGAAAAACATTTTTCTCCTCTGTTTGAATTGCAGCTGGTAATTGTTTGAGGCACAGTACTGTATCTGACATGCTCAGCAGGCAACAAGGCAAACACGGAGTGGTTTCATTAATGTGCAACTTATGGCCGTGTGTGTCAGCCAAGGAGCTTTTACTGTCATCAGTTTGCACATTACAATAACCTCATCATGGTACTTTCTGTCGTGGCATCATTCAAGTTAAATGCTCCTGCAGCCCCAGTTGAACTAATGAAAATACCTTCTGCTTCTTGTTCACTTCCGCAGAACAGCTGTCTGGAAATGTTAACTATTACTGTTAATACAGGATGAACCAATCGGGGATATTGTGACAAAAAGTCTGTTTCTCTGCATATTACCATATTCATCTATGATACCGTATTAATTTTCACACCAAAAGAGCCCTCACCATTGCTTGGTGCAACCTGAATACAGAGTAATAAATCCAGGAAATTGTCTTAACATTTTCAAGTGCAGTACAGCCTTGCATTAGTGATAATGCTTTTCACAAACCTCAGTTAGATATTTTCAAAACACTTGTCACAAAGAATGAGCAGAATCAGTAGATCTGTGTGGGGGGTTTTTTTTTTTGGGGGGGGGTTGTTTGTTTTGTTTTTTGTTTTTTTAAACCGTAACAGGCAGATCCCATCGGTTTGGCTGAGAAATGTCAGCCCTGTGTACACAGACACTTCCACACTTTGTCCAGCAGTCAGAAAATCAGTCATAGCTGCTATTTACAGATGCATCTAATCGATGATAATGAGCTAATGTTTTGTCAAGGAGACAACTGATCAAATTCCCTATATGACAGTGTGTTTGACAGCAGTATACAGTGTGTATGTGTGTTTTCATGAGTTAGCTATTGTTTTATAAATTCGCTCAAGCAGTACAGTTTAGATTTATGTATAGATGCATGCTGCGTATCATCTTCCATGCAAGTCAGCATCTTCAAATAGGAAGAAAAACTCTGTCAGAAATTTTTCTGTTAAATTATGGAAAAGTGCTGGCAGTTGGATTTGACAGTATCAAAAAATTGCACTTAAAAACAGATTCTTACTGTAACAATTATAACACTACTGAGCTGAAGAGAATATGAACCTTATAGTATAACGCCACAGCTATTTTTTTGGCATTATATTTTTATTAGATTATTTTTTATACGATTATTTTTTTTACAGATTATCACTGCGCTCAGATGACGTAAGCTGTTGGTCATGAGGGGAAAATGCCTATTACTGAACCGGTTGTGAGTAGTTGCTGGAGATTAATGGCAGTTGTTTGTGAAGAGGTACAACCCCCCCAAAAAAGTTGTGACACTGTGTAAATTGTAAATACAAATAGAATGTAGTAATTTGCAGTTCTCATAATTTTATTAAAAGTGGAAAACATATCAAATCTTTAAAGTGAGAAAATTTGCCATGTTTAAAAAAGCTTGTTTAGCTTACCTTATTTTAAATTTGATTGCAAAAAAAACAAAACAACAAAAAAAACAACAAAAATGTGGAATGAGCCAACAAAAAGTTGGTAAGTAAGGAAGTAAGTGGTACTAAAAGGAAAGGTTTTGCAGGTAATTAGGTTAACTGGCAACAGGTCAGTGTGGGTATAACTGAAATAAGACACATAAGTGATTATACTATATAAGTTTGTGCAATAGATTGCTGTTAATGTAAAAGGAAAGATTGAGGAGAAGAAGAAGAAGAAATAATTAACATTTATCAGAAAAGCTGGGAAATTACTAGGTTACAGTGATTTAGTAAATTAAAAACTAAAGAATTTACAATAAGGAGCTTAAAGTCTTAAAATAAAGATATTTTTTTGTGTCTGTCCTTGTGGCGATTGTTGTTAGACAAAGTGTTCAGCTGCATGTTCAGCTTGTAGTGCAGATTGCGGTTCATTCAATATCCAAATCCATTCACCACAGACACTGTCCTGTTTGTCTGCTGATGGAGGAATCCAAATATTGTGCTGATTATAACTGCATTTAAACAACAACAGCAAGATTTTGCTCACAGCACTTGGCCATCCTGTGCTATTTGGTTGAAACACATTATGTCCTTCATGTCAGACACATTTTGTCATCCACCTTGAAACATTTTTTTTTTATCTTAACAGATAGCAAGTCTATTTTTGACTAATGTCTCTCAAGATGTCACCAATGGTTGGTCAGCAAGTTACTGAGTGCAGTTGTGTCCTTGCATTGTAGAACTTCAGAAACACTGATGTCACAAACATGTGTGGTGCCATGTTGGTATTAAATATATGATACAGGCTCTTTGTTTTAGAGGTATAATAATTTTTTTAACAATACATTTCTTGAAGTCTGGTATTGTTGTTGCGCAGTTATTAAGCCACCGAACCAGACAGCTGATATCACATTCAAATGAAATACTAATTAAGAAGATATACACATCATTACCACCGATGCACCATGGGACTCCAGAGTCATGCTCTGTCTGTCTCTTCTCCTGCATGTTTCTGTCCCCATTTATTACCGGTTGTCTCCTTTGTTTCTTTTTTCTTTTGTCTGCATTCATCCTCACTCTTTTCCTTCTATTTATTTATTTATTTGCTTTCTGCCATCCAAGGAATTGGTCCTCAAGCTTTCCCATCAGCCCCTCAATCTTTCAATTTTCTGCCATGGAAAAAAGCACTTAAACTTATCGCTCCATCTGTTTATTACATGCCACCTCCAGCTCCTTCCCTTCTCCACCTCCTTGTCTCGCTCTCCTCCTCTCCATCTGTTTATGTGTGTTCCTAATAACCATTTTACGCATCAAACTCCTCCTTCTAGTGACCTCAGTGTCCCAACACTCTGCAAAAGCAAACTTTGGGAATAGGTCCTTATTACAGTTTTCAATCAGTTGCAACTCTCCCCCGAGAGCTGTGGTGTCAGTTTTGGTACACAATGCAGGGGACTGGTTTGCAGTTTCCTAGACAGAGAGAACTGACTGGAGTCATTTTTAAAACTCTTTTCTTTTACGCTTGACCTGTAAGTAGCAGGAATAGAAGCCATGTTTCCACTAACAGGATTGATATCCAAGAAAATAAAAAAAGAAACCTTTACCCTGAGGAAAACGGGGTCGAGGGAGCACCACCACCACTGGTTTAGAGTGTAAGAAAATATTAGATCTATTGAGATTTTACACGCGTGTGTCTGAGAGAGATGAGCTACTTCACAGCTGTGATGATGTTGAGAAAGACAGAAATAAGTTTAGAATTTCAATCCCTCAGTAAGTTGTTTCTTGTGTCATTGTTTGCCTTCAGACTGTGGAGGCCTGAGGGGGAACAGGTTATTGATTTCTCCTGACATCAGAGCTAATTTCCTCTTTGGTGATCTGTTAGAGTCACTGTGAGTAACGATTAATTAGAGAAGTACACTGCGCCTCTGCTACTTTCAGCAACAGTATTAGAAAGTGCTGAATCAATTTTAGTAGCAACAAGCAGGGACAATTTGCCATTAATACCATTATGATTCAAATATTTTCTCTCTCTCTTCTTTCTCTCTTTTTCTCACAGATCACATTCTTCATGCTGCTGTCTGCAGTTTGTGTGATGCTAAACCTGGCGGGCTCCATCCTCTCTTGCCAGAATGCTCAACTTGTCAACTCTCTGGAAGACTGTCAACTGGTGAGACCAACTGGACCTTAGACCATGCATGCTCCAGCTTTGCAGTACACTCCAAAAAAGACATTAATCTTTTAATGTGGCTATCATTTTTGGAGGCTTAAACTTAATTAAAGATAATTAGAAGAAATGATGAAGTGTTTCTGATCTGTACTGATTAGAGTGTATTGAACCTAGTATTGAACTTGACTGATACAAAATAAAGAAAAAAGCTCTTGTTTTCATGAATAAATTAGTCAGAGCACACAGACATCAAATCCAATCAAAACTTGCATTGCCGAATAGTATATCTAGCTAGCCTGTCCATAGTTCATATTTACCAAACAGAGCAGCCAATCAACTTTTTTTCATATATAGAATTCTACATAACCCCTTGTCACCAGAATGAACACCTGAGTTGACTCACTAGCAGTCAATAATAAGTAATGGATCTTAATGTTGACATGTTATCAGTAACATTTGTAGGGGTATGCACTAAGGCTGTGAATAAAAGTGAAAACAATATATATGGTCGAAAGGGTTAATGAAGAGTGAGTGAAGGCATCAGTGACTAATAGAAATGTGCTGTCTGCATGTGAGCCTACATCTACGAATGCAAGCACACGGTGGGCTGATGGGCAGCATTTCTGTTCCAAACAGGCTGCAGGACTGAGTCAGCACCAAAAGTCAGCTGAACTATTTGTCTGTTGATGACTAATGGCTCCCAATAAACACATCCATCTCTGCCAGAATCACAGAGAACTAAAATAAAATAGATAAACAACTCTGAAAGAGAAAGCCAATGATTTTTGTGTGTGTGTGTGTGTGTGTGTTTCACTCTGATAAAGTTGGGAGACATTTTTAAAAAGTGTGGTCAAAACAAACACAGCAGACTATGAGAAACCCCAGCTGTAACGGTGCGTTCAAGCATACAGATACATTAAAGAGCCCAAAATACTCCACCAGAAGCGCTTGTCACTTCTTGTTGGAAATTCCCTCTCCCCAAATGTTTTGATGTCAGAATTGGTGGAGCGGCCGTCACCAGCAATATGTGTTACTTTCTCAAACTGTTGTCCTGACGTCTACATCCACTTCATGCCTTGATTGGTCCGCTGGGCAGAGGTGAGAAAGCTGGTAGAACTTCTAACTCAGCTCAGTGAATGTCTTGAGGAAAGTTCCTGAAAGATAATTAAAAGTGAAAAATTGATATCACTTTAAAAATACACATGATAATCAGAGAAATAATCCAACACCAGGACAGTTATGGTCACACTTTCCAGTTTGTTGCAACTCTTACTTTTCATGAACTACTAGACTGCAGCTGGAGTGTGCACACAGCTATGGCTAACTAATGGCTCCCTCACATGAGAGTAAAAATAGGACAGCAACCTCTTTGTGACAGGGATTGCAGTAAACTCTTTTCACTTCTGACATTCAATTGCAAGTAGTTACTGCGCATGCAACACCCTCAACCTGTGGGCAACCACTTTTGATCAAAGGTCTCCTGGTGGGAGACAACCTGTCTCCAAACAATCACTGCATCGGACTCGGATTGCAGTCACTCTCAGACAGATTGGTAAATGTTTAAAAATAATTGTGATTTAATTTATAAACACAGACAGATTGCTAACACACTGCAGTCAGTTGGAGTCAGTCTGCCTGACTCCAACTGACGAGTCCCCTGCCTACAACAGGGGACTCGACGCTGGTTTCATTCTGGTTATATTTCTATAAAATAAGATTAAGGCTGGTGAGCTTCTATATCATTTTGCAGTTAAATTGCCAGCATCTATGTCACTATTTGTAGAAGGATTTGTGAATCTAATCTAAGTTTCAAACCTCAGAGTGAAATTAAGCAGTTAATGTGAATTTCTGTATATATAACAGATTTGCAATTTTCACTGATTTAATTGTCATATCATTTTGTCACCGTCTTAATACAAAGTCCCCCCCCCATTCCAGTTTTCGAAGTATTCATTTCTATGGGAACAAGACTGTGAGTTTATTGCACACTGTCTTCAACCACTGTTTTCCCTTGTGTGACCATAAAGGACTTATTTTTTAATATAATTCCAGATTTGTTGTCTTCTCTCCTCCTGCAACTTCTTTGCTCCTCTCTGCCCCTTAAGCGCTCTGAGCAAACTGCTCCGTTAGCCTGTGGTGCCAAGCACTTTGACTCACAGGTGTTTCTGCTGTTTGTGGCTGGCCTGATTAAGTCTCTGCACTTTGGTGCTCTATTTTAGCCTTGCTGTAGTATATCTGAATATATCAGAGACATTTGTTCATGCTGTTTTATTTATGTTAGGATGCTTTGGTGTCCTTTACATTTTTGGTGTTATGCCATTCAGGTGATGGTGATGGATCTGTCAGCTGTAACCACCATCACACTGCTTTGACCAGACTTCATTTTTGCCAACATTTCTATGAATGTCGTGATTTCTTTTGGTCTTGATGGCTGCGGAGTGAAAATTTGATCTCGTCATCTCTCTACCTTGGACATATCTGAATGAAACTATGAATTAGCACTTTTCGAGCTCAACCGGCTTTTAGCTTGAAGTATCTTCAGGTATTTGAGTGGAATAGAAAACAATGAGCTCCCATTTCACAAGACAATCAAAACATCATGCAGATTTACATAATGAGATTCCTGGTTGATTTGTTTTTAATTCAATTCATAGTACCAGGGGTTTCTATCTTTTTCATGACTGAAGCAGCCCCTGGTGATTCATCTAGCACCCAACCCACTAACCCGAGCACTTCCACATTATAAGCAGCTTTTGTCCTTATGCAAGTGGGAGCAGCCGACTACACCAACTTCACCGCTTTATGTGGCTCCCCAGAGACCCTCCCACAGTCATGACTGAAATATTAATGTTCTTCATCTCCTTTCCCCAATGTAATTAACCCATACTTGTTGGGTTCATGTCCTGCTTTCTCTCAATCTGGGACACATAGCAGAGTTATGCTCTGCTGCTGTCCCTTACTGGGAAGCTCATCATATCTCACAGTCCTTTGTCTCTTTATGCATGTGGAGGTGCCTTTCTCAATCACAGCGAAATACGTTTTGTGCCTCACGTGTGAACTTTGTCATCAAACTTTTTGATTACACATCCTTTAACTGAGAATATGTTTTATGTCAGGGTAAATATGTCGCTCATCCCTCATCTTCAGAAAAAAATGACATCAGAAAACCAAGTTCAGGCCTGATTTGTGCGTGTATGGTGTGTGTGTGTGTGTGTGTGTGTGTGTGTGTGTGTGTCTGTATGTCTCTGTGTATGTGGCATGCATGCATGAGTGCGGATGTGTGTTCTCTCCTTCACCCCCCCAGCTCAAGTTTGACAGCGATGGAGTGTGTGTATGCTGCGAGCTACAGAAGCAAAGTTCGAGCTGCAACAACCTGGGAGAGACGCTGAAACTGAATCCACTGAGGGACTGCAATACAATACGTATACGTCTCAAGGTGGGTGTGTTTGTAGATTGTGACTGTTTTTTTTTTCTTTTTAGACATAAAAACATTCTGTATGAGTTATTGACTTATTATTATATCTTATGACTTATGACTTACTATTACTTATTGCATGGCTGTGAAGTGTAAACTACACGTTACATTTGTGTTGCATTTGTTTGCCAAAAACCATCATGGCCAGCTTTAATGACTCAGTGATGTCAAATTTTTAAAGGCATTTGGGAGGCCAGACTGAGACACAAGTCCAAACAGCTGCCTTTTTTAAAATACCCATCATTTATTCATTTACTTGCCTTCTTGTGTTTTTGCAATCCAGAGCTGGAAATTGAAGTCTGATTGAACTGTGTCAGGGAAAACTTGGTTTGGATCCATAAACCACATCCAGGTGCTTGTTTTTCACCTGCAAATGTTGTTTGTCATGATCTTGCTTCTCTTAGTCATGGCTCATGTGACGTCAGTATCATTCAGTGGAGAGCAACACTGGTCCAGACTGAAAAACTGTTGGATGAAATTTTGGTAACGTTTTATAATATGGCCTGCATCTCAGAGTGTTTTCCCCTGAAATTAAATTAAATTTCAGTGTACTTCATTTGAAATTACAATGTAATTACATGGTAATTTTTTTAAGTTTGAACAGTAATTGTAAAAGGAAAAAAAAGTCAGACTTGGCTCCATCAGTATAAAGTCACATAGGCCTGCAAATTGTTATGATATTTATTTTTCTTCTAAGTTGGAAAGGGAGAATAGTCCTTATAAAATTTATATTGGTAAAAGAAAAGGACATTTTAATAATAGAACATTGTCGTGCACATCAGGACAATGAAAATTAAGAGAGGTGAACTTAAAATTACTTACATTATAATTTATATCTTTTTTCTTTTAAAATACCCAGACAGTATACACCACTCGAAATTACTCACGCAGTACTTAAAATTACTTACAGAATAATTTGTGTCTCCTTTCCGGTAAAATACCTGAGGTTATGCACTACATAATATTACTCACTACATAAAATTACTTAAACGGTGCTTAAATGTACTTACAGTATAATTGTTTCTTTGTTTCCTTTATTTTTCTGTTATTTTTGCTTTAACTTTATTGTAGTGAACCTACCTTTAAGTATTTGTAGATAACTATAATTTAAATACCCTGATATTCCTTTTAATTACAGGGGAATGATGCCCTCAGATGCAGGTCGTGTATATAAAGTGTTACCAAAATTTTGTGCAGATATAAATAGTTCCAAGACTGAGAATGTTGTGACTTTCAGTGAACATCTCAACCACTTTGGTTAAATTGCTGACCTTAATATTTTTAGGATGAATTTTATTAAATCTACTTTTGTGTATTCAGTTTCTTTTCTCACTGTAACATTTGCCATCAGTGAACAATACAAAACAATGCAGGGTTTCTTTCTCAGATTAACTGAACAGAAAGCAGCAAAAGCATTTGTCTTTCCCCAATAGGCAGACCTCTTAGTATGCAGTATGTATCTACTCTGGGCTGGCTCTAGTTTGCAAGAGTAAGACCTCGGTAGATTATCTTGACTCGCAGTGTAAGAGGGAATGATATATATAATCTGTCCTACTGCGCCATTATTGTGTAACGACAATCATATCCATTCATTTTATATCCTTGATTGATTATAAAACATTGATAACCAAATAAAAGACTTCTCAGGATGAAGCATGCTTATGAAAAGAGGAAAGATCAACTACATTTGTCACTGTAATCATAACTCTTTAGAAGAGATGGAGAATTGGTGCTATAAACCTTTATTAAGTGCCAAAGAAGTCAGATGTATTGAGTTATGTCTGTGAGGAAGCTGTCACGCACAGGTCCCCCAAGTCTCTGGCTATTTCAAATGGCTGTTAGACGACCGCTGACTCTAGTGAACTCATATAGTGCCTCAATCATTAAAAGACACAGAGTCCTGAATTATCAAAGCAGGTGGACTGAGTAAAATTGGTTTCTCATTTGCTTATTAGTTGCTGTTACTCAGCAGTAGCGTTTTCTTTAAAAAAAATTAAATAAGCCAGTCACCATGGCTGCTAATATCTGTCATTCGCTCTATGCTGGCACATTAATTTCCACCCTATTTTTCTTTTCATTACTCTGCCCGGGGCTATAAATCATCAGTGAGGGGGAGTATTGAGGTAATTTGCGATTTCCTGTAAAGGGGCGGATGTGTAACCTTATTCACTAACCTGATTGACCTGGGGGCAAGGTATCTTTCAGAGGTTAAATATCTGCTGAGCAGCCATGCTAAACCCTTTACGTGTTGTGCAGCGTTATTATTTTTCTTTGCCTGGCAGGATTTATGGTGGCAACGTTAACGCTGTAGTCACAAGGGAAATCAACGAAATGCATCTTCTCACATCTGTGTGGCAGATGCACTACCAAATTCGAAATCACACAAAGCCACCATAAATATTTCTTGATTCTTGCGCTGAGAAAAATCACTCAGTGCTGCAGTACATGCAGTGGTCAGATACAGGTTTGTTTCCCTGTGCAGCTGTGTGCTACAATAATCTCAGCTTTGTCTAAGGGTAGAGTCTTTACTGTCAAAGCTGCACAGCAGGATACATAGATGATCAGAGAACATCTGACAATCAGCCAACTCCCAAAGAGTGTATCTATTACATGATGGTACTGAGTTGCACCTCCGTGCTCCCTGCAGGGGTACACAGTGGATCAATCTTTTTTAAACAACTATGTTGCTTTTAGCTAAGTGTCGCCAGCAATGTGTGTGTGTGTGTGTGTG